>APFE030920010.1:4992-27452 GCA_000404065.3 Pinus taeda | reverse complement strand
TTTTAAACTCTAATTTTTTTATTTTTTTAATAACTACAATTTTTTATTTTTATGTTTTGTTTTTTTTTTCTACGTAAAGGCTAATCTATATTAAGGAGAGAAAGTATTTACAAGAATTACATCATTCGAGAGGGGCGTTGCCCAGTCCTCTAGCATAAGCATCTGAGACTGACTATCTATCCAGCTATACCCTGTTAACATATATTGTCCCTGATGTAATGCTTGGACAGAGAGAATGTGAAAACCTGACTCTTGGATAGCCATACAAAAAGCAAAAAACAACCAGACTCTTTGAAGCCTGTCGACTCTACCAATGACACTGGAATTGCATAGACAAGCCTTCGAATGAAGGACAAAAAGAGAACTGGTAGCGACCCATCTGATAGACAAAAAATACATTGATTTATCTTGGCAAAAACCTGGAAATAGAGCGACCATGGAGACTCAACACGGGCGATTTGGATCCTCCGGAAGCGACGGATGCTGCGGGCTTGACGTATCCAGCCAATTCGCCATCTCCTCGTCCCATTGAAACTGTTCCTCAAGGCGCAGGTGAGTTGCGCTGTGGACTTCCTCGCTCGCTTGAGTAGTCTGAGCCGGAGGCAGAGCATCCTGCGCCAGAGCGTCAGCGGTTAAGTTCTCCTGAACTTGGGTTGGTTGATGCTGAGACGGCGGGGCTATTGCAGATAGAGGACGGAGCATACGGAAGACCCTTCCCTCCATGTCTCCCAACAATATTTCACTAGACTGTAATTCTGCAGGTACCTGAGAAGAGGGGGGGTTTTCTTCAGGTGCTGCCTCTGAGAGATAAATTGACATATTCACAATTATGTCTGAACGCAGGAGCCTTCCAGGGATTCTAAGGCGAATGGGCAGGTAGGAGTCCGGCGACATCAGGAAGTCCTGCTCAGAGGACGAGGATGAATTCGACATTGTCGCTCTGGGGATGAAGGAATTCACCTCCTCGCCTTCAGAAGCAAGGCGAGTGCCAACTCTCCCACCACGACGCGGTAAACCTCTGCTGCGAACCATGGCAATTAGCTTGCGGGTAATAAGGTTAGGCTTCTCCACCCTGAGGCGTTCCAAATGAAAAATAACAGACCCGACTCCAGAACCTTGTAAATTTTTCTGGGTGCTGAGCGACATGGCTTTGTCCATAAATATCCAAGCCATTGCTTTCAGCTCGTACTGGCTTGAATCGTCCGGCAGGTGATACATTAAGGACGAGGAGTGAATGATGTCTGAGGTTGGCGGCGAGCGTTTAAGAGTGAGCATTAATGCTTCCTCGGATGTGGAGAAGCCATCTGCCCAACTCAACCCCGCGTGGCTAACGGTTAGAGCACTACCTTGCTTGCCCAACACCCGCATCCGGGTTATTTTTATGTTTTGTTAACTCTAATAGTTTTTTTTTTTTAAATAATATATATTATGTAATTATAATTTATATAAAATATATATAACTATTTTTACGTATAGTTTAGTGACACATTAACTAAAGGTTACGACTTACCGCTTGATCCGACATCCGGTTATGTAGCTCGTTGACTGCCATTTCGAATCATCGAATTACCTCTGGGTTGCTTGCAGCTGTCCACTCCGTCGTCTGTCGGTTAGAGAAAGTGATGTCAACGATCTTGTGTAGTGGGTGCAGAAATGCAACACTCAGACAGTGGGGACGAGTAATAGGGGTCGCGGCACAAAAAGAAAAGAAAAAAAAAGGGTCGTCCTCTGCTAGGCATTGTTGAAAAAATACGCGCTGATCAATTCCCCCAAGCCATGTCTAAACAATTTCTGCTCTGGCCACCGTCGGTTTTGTTTGAACAATGGACACATTCTGTTGGAGGCACGAGCTGCCAATGACACGATCATTTTCCTGAGTTGATTTGTTTTTGTTTTCAGCTTTTTGTTTTCACTGGAGCATGACGTCGAGTCATCCTCATCACTCATGGGTTGTTCATTCCCATGCCCACGTCGACCATCAACTCTGTCTAGAAATCCCAAGGTACGATTCCTGGTAGAAGGATGGTAAGGATGATAGCTCGGACTTGCCCTACGATCCTGATGTCGTAGCTCATTATCAAAATTAGGGTTTACATTCCATCATTCGTCATTAAGGTTTGGACTCTGGCATCTGTCGTAGACCCCAATAATTATTTCTCGGGGGATCAGGGCTTCGACACTCGAACCTCTGTCTATGGTTGTTGTTTAAATTGGGCCTTGTTTCATATTCTAAAACAAGGCTCCTACTACGCCTTATTTCATACAGAAGAATGTTTCCCCCTCTCCTAAAATTTTCATCATGAATCTCTTTTGAAATGTTACCCTAATCAGAAACCCTAGGGCTCGAACTTAGGGCTTTTCCATAAGAAACACGTGAACGGGAAGGGAAAGTCGATTTGTTACCATTGCTGGAGGGTTAGCGGTTATGTTTGTACCTCGACGGATCAGGGCTGCAACTTTGAATTTGGCAATGAAATCATTTGTATACGGAGACAGTCCTTGAGATTGTAGGATTCCCTTTCCATGGCATAAAAAGAGATGAGCTTAGTCATGTCTTGCATCTTGAACATTTAGATCAAGCACCTCATTCCCTATAACAATTGGAAACTGCCATCGAACATCTCACAAATTGAGCATTGATTTCATAAGAAATGGTACCATTACGATTTTGGACCTTCCTCCATCACACTATATTATCATCCAATCTAAATTGTTTCTTAGTTCCATACTGTTTCTTAGTTCCATACTCATCCGTCTCAAAATTTTCCTCTTCAACAAATGTCTTTGGGTCAAACGGTTTTGGATCAATTCCCATGATATTTGACACTCGCATAATATTCATATTGTCTGGCTGCCTTGGACGTGGGCATAATGGAAACTCCAACTCATTTCTCCTTTTGCCTTTGCTCATATTGTTGTTCTTCATTTGATTCATACCGATCCACTTCATCATGTATTATAAATTTTGGATATAGTCCCCTTTGTTCACTCTCAACCCTTTGATCACTAATATCTCTTTCTGGCTTGGTATCTGCTCCTCCTTCTTTACTTTCAACATCAACTTCATTTGGATCATCATCTTGATCTACATTAGCTTCATCTTCAACATTATAATTATCTAATGCTTAACCTTGTTCTGTTCCTTCACTTTTGCTATCATCTTCCTCTGCATAACTTTTCTTTCGACATGCTGAAACTTCCGCACATGATTTTTCTAATCGCTGAAATGCTTCTTGAATTTTACTAAACTGCTCAATGCATTCAAGATGTGAATGTAATGGCACATTGTGCGGTGAACAACGATCAAAGACCCACATGATTATATTGTGTGCCATGGCTCTGATACCACTGAAGCATAAAAAATATGGCTGAAGCAAGAAAACTAATAGCTTGAAGACTTAATATGTTAAAATAAACGAGGTATTTGAAATAATAATTAATTATATATAAAAAATTGTATAAGGGATGCATGTTTACAATGAGGACCCTCATTTATATAGCTAAGCAGGTGTCCTTTCGTGAATGGGCATACATGCCTTTTTACTTAACTTAATGACTATTTAACCTAATTAATATTTAATTATATTTATTTTATTTAGTTACTTGTTATGAATTATATTCATAACATATCATCAGTTTGCTACAGTAGGAATCGGGTAACTGATTTTTCACATGGTATCAGAGCACAGATCGTGAGCAAAAGAGATTAGTTGCAGAAAGGAAGAGGGAGTTCGAAATTACTGCAGAGGCAACAATTTGAAACCTTAAAGGCAGCGCAGTCCTTGGGTCAAGGAGGTCGAAGTTTTGAAGAGAAATCGATTTCTCTTAGTGAGTCGACAGAGTATTTCGATCTCCAAATCGAAGCTTTCTAGAGGTAGAAGGGAGCAACATATTTTTCCTTGCAGAGCAGATCTTCAGCTGGGACGCAGATATTTTACAACAGTTGCTGGTAGAATAATGTCAGTGGGAGAGAAGAGCACATACTGAGGGAATTTTTTCCTCAGAGGACTTCCAGCCACGAAGTCCGAATTTTTTCTAGCAGAGCAACAATAGTTGTGTGCGAGATTTCTCACTCCAGAAGGGAGTGCAAATAGATGGGCAGCGACTGTTAGAGGAGAAGAGGGAGTATTTCGATTTTTTTGAGGAGAGATGGCATCAACTGGGTTGAGAGATCAAGATCGGTTGGACGGAGCCTCCAACTATGTGATATGGAAGGCTAGGATCTCTTGCCTTTTAGATGAGCATGATCTCAAGATGTATGTTGATAGTATGGTAGTCGTACCTGTCGATGCAAATCCGCTAAATAAGTACAAGACTGAGATGGTGAAGACTAAGGATCATTCTCGACGAAGTTCGATATCATGTAGTATCCAATATAGTCAGCAAAGACACTGCTCGACAGATGTGGAAAGCCTTAGCTATGCTATACAAAGGATCTTCCGAGCAGCGAAAGATGTACTTAGAGGAGAAGTTGAGATGCACGAGGTTGCAGAAATTGGAGCGAGTAGAACCCTTCCTCACAAGGCTTGAGGATGTCTGTGATCAGCTGGCTTCAGTAGGGTCAGCATCCCAACCCTCAGAGTTTGTACGAGTAGCGCTAAATACCGTTTTTGAAGAATGGCAAGTCTTTGTCCAGAGTATCCTAGGCAGAGAAAAACTGCCAAATTGAGAATGTGTGTGGGTTGATCTGCAACAGGAGGAGATGATGCATGATTCGGTGAAGGCCACAATCAGTGGCAGTAGCATCAGTGGGACAAAGCAGGTGAACGAAGAGTAAGACGTGGCCCTTGCATCAAAGGGAAAATAGGAGCAGTGCAGAAGAAAGAAGGATGTTTTGAAGAGCAAGTGCTTCAGGTGTGGCAAGATGGGCCACTACAACACTCAATGTCCTCTTAGAAAGAAGGACAAGGAGGAGAAGTAGGATCAACAAGCTACATCCACTGAGATCGACAGGCTATCCTCCAAACTGGAGGAATAGTTTTCCATGATTGCCGAGATGCATACAGGGGTGAGGTGGGGTGATTTGGAGTTGTAGCCCCAAAGAGATACTGGATGGGTAGGATCCTTGAGGAGTCCACCTCTTGGATCAAGACCTTTCTATGGGAGCCCATAGTCAGCAGTAGCAGGATGGACCAGTGTCAGTTGGTGCAGTCAAGTGGCAGAGTGACAGATATAATGGCTAGTAGCGGTCAAATAGTGAGCAGCGCAGAGCCGAGTTGGCAGTAGTGAAAATGGCGTAGTGTAGAGTCGATAGCAACGCAGAGGCTTTAGTGACATCGCAGAGGCTAGCAATAGTTAGATCTCGGACGACGGATGCATCATACTGAATACAATTGGTTCAATATTTTGGATGTTTTTCTGTTGCAGATGTTGCAGTTACAACAACAACAGATGGAGAGAGGGATGCAGTGTTGGCAGCTGTTCAACATGGCCAACAACAACATAGATGAAACTCATATCAGAGTTGCGCAGTAGTTGGTGGGCAGTAGGGTGAGACATCAACAGCGCGACAGGAGATGGTGCAGAAACAGAGTGATTCTTCAGTGGGTTGCAGCACTAGAGCACATTTGTCGCTAAGAGGGGGTGTTGATTTCAGTAGCATCATATGTTCTCTTGCCTTGAGATTTTACAGAGAAGCTAAGAAACATGCATTCTCCAAAACCCAAAAATCGTTTTGGAAAATTTCACCTAGAGATGGTTTATTTAAAATAAATAACTTTTTAAAATGGTTTCTTAAGTCTAAACTTAGGAAATTTGGTTAATTAAAGGGTATTACTTAAATCAGGTGTGAATCTTCTAGAAGAAGACGAGGATCAACTCCCAATTAATCTTAGCCCTTGATTATGTTTTAATCTTGGTTGTTGGTGCTCCAACGAGAGATTATAAGGAGGAGTTAGAGAACACATCGAGTGAGAGATCGGAGATCAAATTTCTCAAGAGTAGTAGCGTTGTGTTTCCAGAGTAAGATCGATTGATCTTCTTGTATCGATTGATCTTCTTGTAGTGAAGGGCAGGGATAATAGTTTGGAGGAGAGTTTTCCAGATCCAAAGAGTGAAAAGAAGAGAAGGCTCTGAGCAGTTCAGAGAGGCAACACAATGTCACGTAGAGGTAGCGTAGTGCCACACAAAGCTTCAGAGGGAGTTTGAAATCTAGTTGGGAGTGTCGAGATCTACTGCTAGAAGCCGGGGCGTGAGACTGAAGGGCTAGAAGGATGATTTTCTAGACAGTAGGAGATCAAGAAAGGAGGTGACGCAGAGTACAACAGTTGTGATGCAAAGCTATGTAGGACTGACGCAAACGCTGCACAGAGGCAGCGTGGGGCGAGTCAGCAAGCCCCTGATCAGTGTGAGATTTTTCTCACTAACTTTTTGCCAGTTATTTTCTGTATCAGATAGCTAGTTTGGGCATCCAACCATTTGTACTCATATTTACTACTACATAATAATTAAAACCCTCTGTTGCACTGGTTTTCTCACATTGGGTTTTTCTAGGGACATTTGTCCAAAAACTACAGTGTATATGTGTGTGTTTATTTCTCTCCAGTGCAATATTTAGTTTTCGTAGTATTTTATTTGTGTAGGCTGCAGTGTGTGTATTTTGATATTTGTTGTAGAAAACTACAAGTAATTAACAAATAGGAGAAATAAGCTGAATTAGGAATCGGGTAACTGATTTTTCACAAGATGCACTATTGCATCCCCCAATACTCAACAAGGTCCTTTGTTGGAAGATAATTTCCTTAAGACTCCATTTTTCCATTATAGGTAAAGGCACTAGTCTCTAAAGTGAGTTTGACCACCTTAAAAATCAAATTAAATTTTCTTTAACCCTATTGCTCCTTGATGGCTAGGGCAGCTGCTAGGGTTTTAAAGGAAGATTTGTGTGTAGAGTGTAACTTGTGGCGCTTAATTGTAGGATAATTTGTGCACATGGGTCTCTACTTGAGTACTTTTTTCCAAGTTTTAGGGGATTGACAGATCTAGTTGAATATCAGAGATTATCTCCAAATAGTTTATATCCTAAATTAATGTGTAGTTGAGATATTCTGACAAAGTATGACAAGATAGAGTGTCTATCTTGAGACAAACATTCATGTATATATGTGTACTATTTGTTAAATGGATCAATCACCACAATTTCGTTTGCACAAAAAAAATTGGACTATGCTATGGAAAATATAACTATGATAATCAACAATAAACCTATGCATGATTCATTAAAATAAAAGAGGACTTCTTTCATTTATAATATAATATAACTTATACAAGATCATTATTAAATTAATATATGCACTACATATCTATATAACACAACCACAACCTCGGAATAAGGTATTATAAATAGGAAGTGCCTTTTATATTATTGAAGTATTTATAAAAAGGGTAAAAGTGTATTAATAATTCCTTTTTACTATTATAGTTAGGTTGAGTTTGAAAATTAATTCTCTCACACAACTTATGTCAATATTATTGTGTAGATCTGTATGATTGCAATTTATTATTTACAATAAATAAATATGTATATAATTTTTCTTTTTCTCTCCACATTGGATACAAAATAATACCTCTTTGATTATTTTCAATAGTAGAGGGTTCCCAAGAATTACCAAAAAAATATATCTTTCATTATTCTCAATGGTAGAGGGTTCCAAAGCATATTAATTGGAGATGAAACAAAATGTGAAATGTCATATTTGATGTGGTTTATTATTGTTTGGAATTAAAAATAATTTGTCCTTACATCTGTGAGAAATGGTGTTTGTTGCATATGCATTTTGGTTTAGATTACAATGGAGTTGCCTACAGATGGATCTAAGACTACACCAGACACACACTCCTTGGTCCACACAGACTTTCCAGGTCCAGTGTATATTTTTTCAGAGACAAGTGAAGGTAATATCTACAAGCTTATTTGCATGTTAAGTATTTCTTTATACATTATAATTAATTGCTTAAAGACCTTTACCTTCTTATGCATTCTTGGATTGATTTTCTGTTTCCGGCAAACACAACTTTATATACTACACTATTTTTAACACTAATGGTATGTGACTATATAAAAGCTCTGATTTACACTAATGATATGTGAATATATAGAAGTTATTATTAATCTAAATTTATTATAGTATACTTTTTATGTTTTTTTCTAAGTAGAAACCATAATTTCTGTTCAAAAAGAGAAATCACATTTTCAATGTGCTAAAGGACTTACAGGGCCAAAAATTGAAAGCTTAAGAGTCTCTCATATCAGCCTCAAGTCTCCACAGATTTTCAGAAAATATCATTACTATCAGGCTGAAAAATATGTGCTAACCGACTTACCTGCTTACAAATAGGCTATACAGCACTATTCCTGACAAAGAAAGCTAGAAAAAGTTCTGAAATTAAAAGAAATTACAAAACGATACTGACAATATCACTGAACGGAAACTTCAGACTAATACATCTCCTTGGACAACTTCAGACTAATACATCAGAAAACAAAACAGTCTGACAGGCAGATTCAAGAAAATCCTCAGAGAAACTTGATATCCCGTCTCTGCATTCTTCAAATTTTGCATTCAAGTTTTCGTTCTACCAATTTCAAGTTTCTGGCCCTCTTTGGAGAACCTTCATATTGTGTTCCTTTTTTACATTAAGAAATGATATTGACTCAAAATTTCTTGCAACAGTTTTTAAATGCTCACTGACATGTTTCAAAGAGAATTTGAGGGGTATGGGGTGGACTTTGATCCACAATGTAAATATTATTTTTATTTATAAACATCTTTAAAGTGTTATGTATGCCTTTTATTCTTTCAATTAATATAGAGCATATAACATAATTAACTTTGCATAAACTGTGCGACACCTTAGTGCACTTTTTAATTTTCATAATATCTAAACTTTAGATAATAAGATAAGTTGATTTGATAACTTGTTTGAAAATAAAATTCTTAAACGTGAATGATATTAGAAATGCCTACTTTCTTTTGCATCTAACTAAATCTATTGTATACGTTAATCATTAAGTTTGTCTATTGCTAGGCATTAAGGCAAAGGATGGTTGATTTTCAGTATACGTTAATCATTAAGTTTGTCTATTGCTGGGCATTAAGGCGAAGGATGGTTGATTTTCAGTGAGTAGTTCAAATCTATTGCTTTACCATAATAATGGAAAACCACCACCAAAATAATGAAGTGGATTCACCACATGATTGTTGAGAGTAACCAAGAATGTAAGGGGGAAGAGGATCGAGGTGAAAGGTAGCCTAAGCCACCATATAAGTGATTGAATCTGATTTACATTAACTTGTGGTTGTGGGTTGATTTTAGGGTAACTTCTGCTACCACTTAAACTAGCAGGGCTGACAAGGTTCAACGAAGTCTGCTAAATGGTAAGTACTATTTGGAATATACCACTATCACATCAGCATATTCCTCTCACTTTAGGCCAACTCCTGTGAAATGCGAGGGCGGTATCCTACAAACACACACTCAGCCAAAAGTTTCAGTAGACCAGTGCCTAAGTACAAATTTATGGGAAGAGGTATACTGTAGGAGTTAATTCAATGACAAGATCTGATATAATAAAAGTAACATCAGAGTTTTATTGCAGACCAGTGAAGAAAATACTCAATATATCAATAAAATAAGCTTCTAAAATGTTATAGATTAAGTATAGAGACTTCTTATCACAATAGGAAATGATTTGGAAGTGTTGTGCTTGATTTATGTGGCTGTAAGGAGACAATCTTGCTCTTCAAACCTGCAATTTTTGATGATTGTACCAAAAAAGTAGAGGGCCACTTCAGGGGCCTAAAACTAGCTCTTGGTGGACCTAAACCTCAAGGAACTTGGTTACAAGTGTTAGCACTAGGAATGTCCTTTCTAATGAGCACAATAACACTAAATTTGAATGAGTAGTTGAAAAGATATTCAATATGCAAGTTAACTATTTGAAAAATGACCCTCAACCATGATAGTTGAAAATTGACTTAGCCCAAAGGAATGATCAGGCTTGTAAATTATTTTGGACAGCCAATGTATGATTTGATCATTCAATGAAAAACACCATTAAATCAATTATAAAGGATACAAGAGGCTTGTGCTTTGAATTTCACATATCCCAAGGCGAGGGTTTGCCTCTAATTGCATCCAATTGTTATAAATAATTTCCAAAACTTGTAGTAGGCCTTGAAACACTTGGAAATGATATTAGAACTTAGAACAACAATATGAATCAAAACCAGGGGGGCATACAACCTTAGGGATTCTAGGGTCTCCCAAAATGCAAATTTATAGTGGTTTATTCAATGAAAATAATCAATTGATACAACTTAAACCATGGCTAGTGAAGAAATTCACTATTGTGATATATTTTGTATGAAAATTTTGGATTTTTTGGAATATAATTCTTTTTGAGGGTTTTTATATTCTAATTCAAAATATAATTTACAACAATTAAAATAAATTTTTGAAAATATTTTGGAAAGAGATTTGATTGTAAATTTTTGGATTAAGGGTATGTTCCCTTTTCTACATTATTCAAGTATAGAAAATTATGTCCATTCTTATATTTGGTATCTTAATGCTTGAGGTCTTAATACTAGGTGGAAAACCAAGGATACGACCTTAGAATCAAGACAAGCAAAAAAATGGAACCAAAATTCTACTAGGAGGGCTTCCTATGGAATGAATCATTTAACCAAAGAAATCAACAATTATACAAGATAAGGTTACTTACCCTCAAGGGGAGTGCTAAACATATCCCAAAAGAGAACAACAATACCTCGTATGAGTTAAGAGAATGGTGTGAGATAAACCCTAGACTTTCCTCTTTCAAGCCTTCATGAATTGATTTCCTTAGCCTTGTAGTAACTTTGAAATAATCCACAAATTTCCTTTGAAATTTTTTCATCAAGCAAACAAGAGAAGAAAATTCACATGTAAATCCTTTTATCTAATGAAATTTCTCACATTTTGATGAATCTCAACAAGTTCACAATGATTTGCCAAGGAGGAGAAAGTCTGTATTTATAAATGAGGTTCTTCAAAATTCCTCATTGGTCTCCCACAAAATAAGTGACTTGCCATCCACAAAATGCTTGGAGGCTACGTCAAAACTTATTTTTCTCAAAATTATATTGAGTAAAATGGAGGCTAAGTCAAAACTTTTTTTTTTTTTCAAAAGTACATTGAGTAGAACCCCAATAGAGGCAAAAATGTTACATTGATGTGGCGAAGAGGGGTCGTTTTGATCCTAAATGAAAAAGCATTCCACTTGTGAATGCATGGCAATGTTCCTTGAATTTTCTCCATCATTTTCTACTCCAATGACTTGATTTGACCATGTCGAAGGCCAAATGACTAGGAGAAAGGTGGATGGCTCCTAAAAAAATACCTCCAACAAAGCTCAAATAATTCTTATTATTCTTCAAGATATGTATTAAATAAAGGCATATACCTATACTATGAGTCAAGACACTTCCATGGGGCATGGGAATGACTTTCCAAGCTCAAAAATTGGTCATAAAACCGTTAATAAATAAAGTGACATCAAATATAGAAAAAAAAATTTCCTTGAGAATGCAAGATTCCCTTGCATTCTCTTTTGATTTTTCTTGGAATAATTTGAGGAATGCTTCGAACCTTGAATGATCTTCTTGGCCTTCCTTATTTTGCTTGAATGATGGATCGACCTCTCTCCAATGGTCAAAACTCACCAACGGCTACATTACTTGTTGAAAAAACACTTGAAATTTGAATTAATTTTGGTTTGATAATGCTATAATTAGCCCTTGGGAGCTAACTTCCTCCATAATCCTTACAACGTCTTGCTTAGCTTTCTTAATTCACTTCATGGAAGGGCTTGATCTCTCTTCCTTCCCTTGGAATGCTAATGACTAAGCTGATTTAGAGTACTTAGACCTTGAGTGATTTTGAAATGAAACATTGACCTTCTAGTCCTTGGGGAGATTAGTTTCCCTCATAAGACTTCAATGCTCAAATGTTTGTCTTGATCTTTGCCTAAACTTCATCGAATGGCCAAGGAGAAGATGACATCATGCCCCATGTGTGGTAATAAATGCTTGAAAGTGCTTTGATGGTACCACATAGCTTGGGTATAATCTAGAATGGAGACGATACTTTCTTGACTTTGCTTCCTTCTCCACCTCATCATTGGTCTTCAAATACAGTTTCTTTCAATGACACATGGAAATCCCTCTTGACCCCAAAGCAAGTTCATTGTTGTAACTACATATTTGTGAAGGCATTCTAACTATTTTGAAATACAAGTGGTTCATATTCGCATGGAGAATCAAATTGACACTCTTTTTGGCTCAAATGACATAGTTGTTAATTTTTGGGGTAGCATCTGTTGTGCTCTAGCTCTGAAATTTTGTGGAGAGGCTAAAATACATAAGATCTCCAAGATTCAGAAATCGTTAAGAGAAATTCCACTCGGATTTGGAGTTATTAAAATAATTAGTATTCTTAATGGGGTCCCTGAGTCTAAACTTAGGAAAATAAAAATATTAATGGGTACTAATAAAAATATGGGTGAGAAGCTCTTAAGAGATGAGGATTAAGTATATTTTAATCTTAGCCATTGTTTAAGGACTTAATCTTGATCGTTGATTCATCAATAGGAAAAGTATAAGAGGAGGCTTGAGGGTCAGTTGGAGATACACCATATTGATCAATCAGTTTGATTTTTTTGAGGCGAGGTTTGCTGAGAAACTCAAACAAGTGATCTGAGTTATAGAGGGGTAGGGATAGTTGGGGTGGAGGATCTTCTCCGAAACCCCGAATACTCAGCACAAAGATACACTAGAGGAGGCAACGTAGATCAAGAAGGACTAACGCTGGGCTAGGAAGGCCCACACAGTGCCACCGCAGAGGATCAATGACCTCCTGCAGAAGTCCAAAATCAGTCGGAAAGCAGTAGGATTCACTGAGAAGGCTAACGTCAGAGCTCCAGGAGGCATTGAGGCCAACACAGAGCTAACGCAGAGTCTTAGAGTGCTCCTTGCAGGCCCACACAACTACTGCGAAGGGGTAGCGCAGTTGTAGCTGGGGATAGTCAGCTCAATTGTCGAATCAGAGGGATTTCGCTGGGTGAAGTGAGGTAATCTCACTTAGGTTTATGCCAGTATATTTTATCTTTATAACTGGATAGACGATAGGGCATCTAGAGTTGTATTCAGAACTACTGCTTAATAATAGAAAACCCTCATAGCTGCTGCACTGGTTTTCCCGCAGTTTTTCAGGGGATGTTTATCCAAAGATAATAATGTCTCTTGTGTGTTTGTCTCATATCTATTTCAGTTTATGATCTATATATCATTGTAGTTTGCAGTAGTGTTTTTATCAGTGTTTATATTATTAAATAACTTGTTGAATGTAAAAACAAGTAGGAGATGATAAACCAGTGATTACAGTAGGATTTCTGATGTGTAGATTTAGAAATTTTCACAATAGCATGATGCTTTAGGAGATGCAAATGCATTGAGAATTGTGGGATTATCAGGATGTAGAGCCAAGGCCAAAGGGAGTGCAAAATACATAAGAGACATAAGGCACATATGGCGTAATGAAGTGCACTGGAATTAGAAGGGATATTGCCACATAAAAGTACACTTGGTGATCACCCTTAAAGAAATTTTATGCAAGTTCTCCCTTAAGCCAGGAGTCCTAGTAGTTTCTAATCCATGATAGCCCAGCACCATCCCAGTGTTCTCCATTTTCAGCCAGGCCTTTGTCCACTTTAATAAAAAAAATAGTTAAAAAAAGAATTCGAAAAAAAATTATAGAAAGAAAAGAGTTAAAAAAAAAGGAATTAGTTAATTAAAAAATAAAAAAAATGTCTTTGGCCATTGACATTTCAATTATTATAGTAAAAAAAAATACAGTCCATGTAAATTTTGAAGGACACACAAAAACAGGCAAACATATATATATATATATATATATATATAATATATAATATAAGTTTCTACATACATTATTGATAAAAAGTGCATGATAAAGTCAAAAGGGAATCTTTCCAAATATCTTTAAAACTATAAAGATGAAGAGTAGGTAACATTATCTTGATTCTTCATTAAGTGGTTTACAAGCTCGTGATATTAGCAACCCATGGCAATTGCCCATGGTATACTCAATGTAAAAGAGAACAAAAGGAATACAAAATCTCTTTATGTGAATGGTAATTTTTACTTTTAAATGGAGAAAATTAATAGAGTCAAGGCATAAGTGGACACATATTTTATATTACACCCCAAAAGAACAAAAGGAATATAGAATCTCTTTATATGAATAGTAAGTTTTACTTTTACGTGGAGAAAATTAATAGAGTCAAGGCACATAAGTACACATATATTTTATATTACACCCCAAAAGAAGAACAAACATAATACAAAATGTCTTTATGTGAATGGTAAGTTTTATTTTTAAGTAGAAAAAATAGAGTGAAAGGCACATAAGTTGACATTTTTTATATTACACCCCAAAGAGGTGAATAGCTTGTAACTTTTCAAAAAGAAAAAGAAAAGATTATAAATAAAAGATATATAAAGGGAAGTATTATATTATAAAGGGGTATTTTAAAGAAAAGTAAGTCATAAAATTATTGAAAATATATATAACTACAAAGCAGGTATTATTATAGAAGGTTACTTAAAATATTTATATATTAAAGTTTATAAAGGCTTAATTTTAGAACTATAAAGAGGCATAAGGATAACAAGTTATAACAAAGGAAGAGTACTTTAAAAGCATTATAATAAATATAAGGAATAATTTATTTAAATAGTTGTTGAAAATAGCAACAAGAAATGCTAAAAATAGAAATGCTAAAAATAACATTGCTATAAATAGCATTTCAGGTACTAATGTTGAAAATAGCAACAAGGAATGATAAAATAGATATGCAAAAAATAGCATTGCTATAAATAGCATATCAGAATATATTCCAAATTTATTTAGTCCCTGAATTAAAATTGAGAATTAAAATTCGAATTTGGTTTCAACAGTTGTTTGAAAAATAATTAATTAATTCATCTTGAATTGTTTAGTTGGAGAAAGACATGCAACAATTATCAGCATTGCTATAAATAGCATATTGGGATATATTACAATTTTAATTAGTCCCTGAATTAAAATTGAGAATTAAAATTCAAATTTGGTCACAACAGCTGTTTGAAAAATAGTTAATTAATTCATCTTGAGTTAATTAGCTGGAAAAAGACATGCAACAGTTATCGATTGAGGAAGTTATCTCTTAATTAAGGAGATAAGGATGAGTTGTATTTGAGTTGTAATTAGTTAACTCAGTTAACTGAGTTAAGTCCAGTTAAATTAGTTCCAAACAATTGGAAGAAGTAATTGTGAGTTCAGTCAGTTAATGCATGCATGCATGCAACTAGTGTTCTCCAGATAACTGAATATTCTCTCATAAATAAGTCATGCATGTCAGTTCAGAGAAAGACTGAGTTGAGATTAAAGGAAGGGACGGTGTACTATCAGTTGGAGGAATTTTTCTATAAAGGAAACTCAACCATGCATTCAGGATTGCACAGTTATTTTAGAGGTAAGTGTTGTTTGTGAGGTGAGGATTACACAAGTTGCAACTAGAGGACCTGTTGTGTGAGGCGAGAATTACACAGGTTGCAGCTAGAGGACCCAGGAAAAACTGTGCAAGGAAATAGGAGGCTTGGAGGATTGAAGGAAGGCATATGTGTTGTCTATTCTGTCTATGAGAAGCAGTGAGGGATTGTACTGAGAGCTGGATAGCTTGTGAGCTAAAGTTTTGTGTAATCCTAAGATATTTCCACTTGTATGATAATACAGATAGGAGGGTTTTTAGCTGAGGCTTTCCCCAGAGTATTCTTCTGTGTTTCATGTGTGATTGAATCTTCTTCTCTGTTATATATGTTCTATTTGATCTTTCTCAAAATCAGTTAAGCTTCCGCAAGTTTGATTGTAGAAGCAGATTAAGTATTTTGCTTTATTACATTGCATAATCAGTTTAATCTACGGTAAAATTTCTACATGGTATCAGAGCAAAGGTGATCAAAGCAGATAACAATATACAAAGAAGGGAGAAGTTTGAAGTTTGAAGTTCTTGATTGTAGGTACAAAATCAATTTCTTATCACATCTCAAAGTTCACCAATGGCGTTTAATGACTTGAGACTCGAGTATGCCTTGGATGGCAACTCGAATTACATAGCATGGAAGGATCACATGGAAGCGGTATTAGAGGACAATGGTTTGAAGGACTTCATTGATCAAGAAGTCCCCAAGCCAGCGGCAGATAATGCCCAAGAATTGGCGGAATGGAAGAAATGTGTGGCGAGCGAGGAGTATTCTTATGGAGGGAGTTCAAGACCATATTGTCTCGAGTCTCCATGGGAAGGACCTATATCAGAACAACAACAACCAGAGGAAACTGGCGCTGAAGGACAAGCTTCGAAAAATCAAGTGTGAAAAGGGGGACACGATTTCTACATATCTGAACAAGCTCACCACCTCCAGAGATGAGCTTGGAAGTGTAGGAATCATGACAGCTGATGATGATATGGCGAGTCTTGCTCTTCTCGGTCTTCCTAAGAGTTGGCATAGCTACCAGGACTCAGTGAATGGAAGAGAGAAATTGCTAGATTAGGAACGACTGTGGTCTGATCTGATGCAGGAGGAGATCAGTAGGAGCACCAGAGATGGTTCTTCATCCAAGGAGGATGAAGAAAATTTCGTCTTAGCGAGTAAGGCAAGGAAAGGGAAGGAGAAGGATTCTCATCCCAAATCGAGCTCTTGTCATGGAGGGAAGAAGATTGACATATCTAAAGTGAGATGCTTTAATTTTCATGAGGTGGGCCATTATGCAACTTATTGTCTATTGAAGAAATCGAAGAAGGGATCCTCGGAAGGATTTGAAGGTGAGGCATTGGCCTCTCAGTTCGAATTGGATTTTACCCTCATCGCATGCATGGTTTTATCGATGATGGGTTGTGGTTGGTTTCTTGATATGGAGCCTCATTTCACATGACTGGCAATAAGAGTTTGTTCAGTACACTGGAGGAGAAAGACCTCCAGATGCGCATAAAGATGGGTAATGATGAAAAGTATAGTGTTTCAGGAGTGGGCATGGTTGTTTTTTAGAGGAGCATGGAGCTTGCATCACCTTAATAGATATGAAGTATGTGCCAGGAATGAAGAAGAAATTGGTATCAATCGCGATGTTGGAGGACAAAGGCTACGATGTTGTCTTCAGTAAGGGAAAGATTTTCCTTAGACACATCACCACGAGACACGTGAAACAGATTGGTTCACGAGTCAAGAACCTGTATGCTCTTGAGGTTCAAGATGCATGCAAAGCTTTGAAGAGCAAAGCAACTGTTATAGTACATTACCTCTCAACATGCAGCACCAAAAGAAGTCTCAGACAATTGCGGAGGAGCCACAATTGGTGAAGCAACTTCAGGGGGTTGTGGAGCAGCCACAACTAGAGAAGCCGAGAGGAGACCGAGTGGAGGCATCCACTCATGCAGAGACCTCCTGTAGGGGGGAATTTCGAGCCAAGTGGGCAGAGGGATCACATGCATCCATACCTCTAGGTGGGAGGTGGGGCGATGTGGAGTTATAGTCCCAAGAAGGCTGAAATAGGGGTAGGATCCTTGAGGTACCTAGCCTCTTTGATTAGACCTTGCTACAGGAGCCTTGACGAGGAGTAGCAGGACTCGCTTAGTGGGTAGAGATGGATGCAGATGGATTGATAGAGAGAGCTACAGTGCAAGAGTCCCAAGACAGCGCAGAGCTAGTAGGTTGCAATAATGCGAGAGGAACAGGAGTGTTACACTAGTGCAGGATGGCATAGAGAGATGTGCAACCGTGCGAGATGCAGGGAGTTGTTGCAGTAGTGTAGAGGTCAGAGAGGGAGCACTTGTCAGTGGTAGAGGGAGTTTCAGCATCAGAGGGTGTTTCTAGCCCAACATGGAGGTCAATTGGGAGATCAGTTACTTACTTCTTAGTAACTAAGTTGCAGTGCAGCAGTGGGCATCACGATGCAACATGATGAGAGGAGGTGTAGTGCGGATGCAGTGCTGGGATATAGGACCAATAGCAACACGGATGCAACAGGAGAAATCAATGTGATTGATGCAGTCAGAGATCAAAGTGATAGAGGCTAGAGCAGTCATATATTGAAGGGCACAAAGGTGCAGAGTTTTCAGTCGACAGAGGCAATAGCAGTCAAAGACTTTGATGATAGAGGCATCATTCTGATTCAGGTTGGATATTTTTTTGTTTCCGGAGTTGCTAGAGCAACAACACTTGATAGAAGTGTTGCATGCAGAACATTCCAAAGGTTCAGGATCGAGTTCGAGTTGAATGCCTTTCTTGTTGAGAGAGAGTGTTGAAAATAGCAACAAGAAATGCTAAAAATAGAAATTCTATAAATAAGATTGCTATAAATAGCATTTTAGGTACCAGTGTTGAAAATAGCAACAACGAATGATAAAATAGAAATGCTAAAAATAAAATTGCTATAAATAACATTTCAGGATATATTCCAATTTTAATTAGTCCCTGAATTAAAATTCGAATTTGGTCTTAGTAGCTGTTTGAAAAATAATTAATTAATTCATCTTGAGTTAATTAGTTGAAGAAAATCAAACGTGAAGTCTTTGTGAAGACATGCAACAATTATCCCTTTGATTGAGCAAGTTATCTCTTATTAAGGAGATAAGGATGAGTTGTATTTGAGTTGTAATTAGTTAGCTCAGTTAATTGAGTTAAGTCCAGTTAAATTAGTTCCAAACAGTTGGAGGAACTAATTGTGAGTTTAGTCAGTTAATGTATGCATTCATGCAACAACTATTGTTCTCCAGATAACTGAATATTCTCTCTTAAATAACTCATGCATGTCAGTTCAGAGAAAGACCTAGTTGAGATTAAAGGAAGGGACAATGTACTATCAGTTGGAGGAATTTTCCTATAAAGGAAATTCATCCATGCAGAAGGAATTCACTACTTCAGGATTGCGCAGTTATTTCAGAGGTCAGTGTTATGCGTGAGGTGGGAATTACATTACACAAGTTGCAGCTAGAGGACCCAAGAGAAACTGCGCAAGGAAATAGCAGGCTTGGAGGATTGAATGAAGGCATATGTGTTGTCTATTTTGTCTATAAGCAACAGTGAGGGATTGTACTGAGAGCTGGATAGCTTGTAAGTTAAAGCTTTGTGTAATCCTGAGATATTTCCACTTGTATGATAATATATATAGCAAGTTTTTAGCTGAGGCTTTCCCTAGAGTATTTTTCTGTGTTTCATGTGTGATTGAATCTTCTTCTCTTTTATATGTTTTCTATTTGATCTTGCTCAAAATTGATTAAGCTTCTGCAAGTTTGATTGTAGAAGTAGATTAAGTATTTTGCTTTAGTACATTGTATAATTAGTTTAATCTACGGTAAAATTTCTATAGGAGCTATACTAACTTTTTGAAAGTGGGAAAAAATATATAATTGAGGAAAATAGAAGTTAAAAGAATTTATAAAGGTGTTCAAGTTTATCAAATAAAATGACACTTATTTTAAACAAGAAGTACATTTTTGAAGAAAAGAGCGAATGCAGTCTAATTTGAAGATGAACATAGAAACTATGGATTCCATATATAACTCTACATTTTGGACTAGGTGTCCATTTGTCAAACAAAAGATCAGTATTTATCGATTTTTAAAAATCGCACAACTCCTTGTCCAAAATGTCGAAGATTATTTACTTTAGAAGAATATCAAGATAAGGCCCAAACAAAAATTAAAAAATTGAAAGAAGAAATCGCAAATCTTCAACAAAAGAACGAAGCATCAGAAAAGAAATATGAAAATATTGAAGATCGGTTTCATGAAAATTCAACAAAAAACAATGAAGAAATTTGGCGTTTAACAACAATCGTGATTCTCAACAATATGGTCAAATTTTGGACTTGTGGTCAACTCTTACAGTCAAACTTGTATGTGTAGTTGTGGTCAAGCTTGCATGTGTTTGCAGTAAAGCTGTGGTCAACTCAGTCAAACAACTACAGTCAACTTGGTTAAACATCGAATGTAAAACCTCAGCCAAACTCTATCAAACAACTCAGTCAACCCTTAGTGAAAAATCTTAATGAACTCTATCACATGTCCGGACCTTAAATTAGCTCCTTTTCCGTTTGGTGTGGTGGCTCCGACTAGTTTAACTAGTTCCAGTTACCTTCTCCCTATTGCTATTGGTTTATGATTTACCTTTAGCTACCAATAGATAGGGATATCAGATCACTTCTTCTTGCTGATCAGGCAAGAGAATGATCCTTAAGTTGATATGGGTTCAGCCAAGCCACAACTAAAATTTTGCCTCTTCGAGAAGAGGACTTAAAAAAGTATAGAAATTACTCTAAATGCAAGCTTATTCTAAGATGCAAGCAAAAGAAACTAATCTAAATCTTATCTTAATTAGACATATATAGATCTAACCCAACTAAGAGCAAGATAATTAAAATATTGGGATTTAAACATGTCTTGTTTATAATGAATATCAAGTTAATGAAGTAGTTCAATTAAATGATATTATAGATACCAAAACACATCCTATTGAGACCTATTAACTGAAATAATAAACCAACAACATTCTAGGAAGTAGTTCACAAAAATGATATTGATTATCAAATCAATAAATCCAATAATTAAACAGTAATATGCAGAAATAGTTCATAACACATTACTATTTAATAAATCAGTTTTATAAGATAGATTTCTGAGCAAGTAGTTACTCAGAAATCAGAGTTTAATCCATAAGAACAAAGATACATAATAACAACATTGAGACAAATTACCCATATTGACAAGAGTGTACAAATATGAATAAAATGACACATTCTTGTTACCATAAAAATGAAACTGATATTTGAAACAGTAGTATTAAAAATACCAATTTATTGTATTCATTTCTCTGACCTTGGTCTCCAACAATCATTTACATTGCTTGAACTTCTGCCTTCAAAACTACAGCCACAATAGTGCAAACTCTGCCCCTCATACATAATTCAAAATACAAAGGAAAAATCCTCAATAATCCTCAGATATGAGATTTTCTCTCCTCTCTCCTACAACTCTAAATTCCTATTACAGAAGTGCTTTCAGAAGTCTAAAATTGCAGAGGAGAGTAGCCCCTATTACATTCTGCAATCTACTATTTATACTATTTGCAAAGGAATTCTTGAGAGGAAAGTTTGTTGAAGGTAAATCTATAAAATCCAATTTTATTTGCTCAAAGATTCTAATCTTCAATTGCTGGAGCATTCTCATTGATTGAGATCATTTTCTCCATATCTCTTCTACTGTTTTCCTGCAAGAAGAAATCAAAATAAATTAAAATGCGACAATAAAATCAAAATGTTATTGCTGGTATTTAAAACAAATCCAATAAAATACAATTAAATAAATAATTGAAAATAAAATATAAGTTTTCTCTTGATTCTTGGGATGATTTAATTGACCAAGGATATTATTGACGAATGAATCTGCAAATAGAAGAGGCTTGGACAAATGAAAATGCAGAAAATAACTTAGAAAATTGATTTTGTTTTAGAAATTCGGAGCTTGATCTTCTGCCTGATTTTCGACTTAATAAATGACCAAATATGTTAGTGAAACCTCCTAAAAAATGTTCTCTTCGATTTTATCTTTCCAATGAGCCCTCCTGGGCCTAATTTGGTCAAGTAAAACTCAATCTATGGGCCTCCAAAGTTGATGAGTCAAATCTGGCATAAATCTAGAAATTCTATTGCTGGGCTAAAATCAGAATTCTAATTAAAAATTAAACATAAATTATCATTTAACTAATATAATTAATTCTAATAATTGTTATTATGAACTAAACTAATAATAAATAAAATATTATTAATAATCAGCTAATTAATATATAAACTATTTATAAACAAATTTAATCTAATCAATAAACTAATAATATTGATTTAAATGATATTTAAATTTTAATTTAATTAAATATTATATATTAATTAATTTAATAACTACTTTAATATATTATATCATAACTACATTACTACTCCACTCTATTTTACTCATGTGTGGGTGAGTTCAAAACTTTAAACCAAAATCGTATTTGTTATAAGACTTTGAATGCCCCTTTGACTTATGCTTATCGGCAAATCGAATTGAGAGAATGAAGATTATCGGGGTTTCAAAAATGTGTCAAGTGAAAAACCCCCGATGCGATGCGATGCGATGCATGCACTTTTTTTATGATCGGAATCGGGAGGATTGAGTCCATCGGGGTTTTTAGAAAAGTGTCACTTGAAAACTCCCGATGCGATCAAAGCCTCTGATGCAATCGGAAAGTTTTATTATATTGATATTTTATGTATTGAATTTTATTTTAATTAAATTAATTATTAATTAATTTAATTAATTTAAAATTTAACAT
>APFE030920004.1:43213-57650 GCA_000404065.3 Pinus taeda | reverse complement strand
GAAAGACCCATTGCTTTTGAAAGTCGTCCAATCAAGGGAAAGTTTTTACACAAAGCTATTTATGAGAAGGAAATGTTGGCAATACTAAATGCACTTAAGAAATGGAAACCCTACCTAATGGGAAGACACTTCAAGGTAAAACCAGATCATGATATCCTTAAATACTTTTTAGAACAAAGATTATCCTATGAAAAGCAACAAAAGTGGGTCACACAGATGTTGGGTTATGACTTTGAAATCATCTACAAAAAAGGGAAGCAGAATGTGGTGGCAGATGCACTCTCAAGAAAGGATGGGGATATGGAAGAATTGTTGTGTGCCATTTCTATTATCCAACCATATTGGATAAACGAAACAAGGGAGGAATGGAAGAATGATGAAGAAGTGTGGGCACTTATTTGAAAGTTACAACAAGATTCCAGTATATCTCATACATTTAGCTAGAAAAATGATTTGTTATGGTACAAAGATCGCTTATACCTCTGTAAGAATTCCCTACTCAAACAAAAGATTCTTATGGAATTGCACACTTCTCCCTTAGAAGGGCACTTAGGATTTTTAAAAACTTTCCATAGGGTTATGAAGGAATCTTTTAGGGATGGCCTGAAATTGAATATTCAAAAGTTTGTGGCGGAATGTTTGGTTTTCCAAAAAAATAAAGTTGAAACAATTAAGACCCCAGGTCTATTACAACCTTTATCCATTCCAAGCCAACGTTGGGAGGAGGTTTCAAGGGATTTTATCACAGGTTTACCCAAGTTTGAGGGAAAGAGTGTCATCATGGTGGTAGTTGACAGACTTACCAAGTATGCACACTTTTGTGCATTATCGAATCGATTGAAAGCCAGTATCGTTTCTACTGCATTTATGGAAACAATTCAAAAGCTACATGGAAACCCAAAGACTATTGTAAGTGACAGAGATCCCATTTTCACTGGAAATTTTTGGACAGAATTATTTTCTTGTCTTGGTACTCAGTTAGCTCATAGCTCATCTTATCATCCTCAATCTGATGGACAAACTGAGATAGTAAACAAATGTTTGGAAGGATATCTTCGTTGCTTTGTATCTGATAAACAGACACAATGGGTCAAATGGTTGCCTCTGGCTGAATGGTGGTATAACACTTCCTTCCATACAGCAACAAAAATGACCCCATTTATGGCACTTTATGGATATCATCCACCATCCATCACATCATATTTAAGAGAAAATTCTAAGGTTAAAGAAGTGGAACATCACATCGAGCATCAACAACAAGTTCTCCAACTCTTAAAGGATAACCTCACATTAACACAGAGTAGAATGAAACAATAGGCAGATCAACATCGTAGCGAAAGAAGTTTTGATGTAGGTGACTAGGTATTCCTACGGCTACAACCAAATAATCAAATGTATCTCAAGCAAGCTAAGAAGGATAATAAATTATCACCAAAGTATTATGGTCCGTACAAGGTGTTACAAAAGATTGGTACTATGACATACAAATTTGAGCTTCCTACAACTTCCCAAGTGCACCTAGTTTTCCATGTTTCATGTTTAAAGAAGGTTATGTGTGAAATGCTCCTAGTTCAATCAATATTGCCAGAAATTGACGAGATAGGAAAATTTTTATTGGAATCGGAAGTAGTCATAGGAAGAAGAACTCGACAACTACGAAACCGATCAATTCTGGAGTATCTCATAAAGTGGAAGAACTTATCTGCTGAAGATTCCACATGGGAGGATTAGAATTTTATACAGAAGCATCCAGAACAACTCAATCGTTGAGGACAACAGTTTTCGGAAGGAGAGGGGCATGTTAGGCCCCTATAATACTAGTGATTCCCCCATTACTATTGTCATTGTATCCCTTATTGTTATTATTGTGCCTCTATTGTCCCCATATTGTTATTCGTATGCCCCACTATTATTATTTTTGTGCCCTTATGTTATTACTGTTATGTCGGCTTGATTATATTATGACCCCTTAGACTCATATATATGGAAGGGGGGTTTTTTAATTTGAATCATCCAAGAATTGTTCATTTGTGTAATGTAAAGGAGGTTTCCCCCTCGAAGAGGCTTATTTATAAGGTGTTCATCTATCTTTTCTATCTTTTTGTGAGCTAGTTTCATAACATATTCCCATCCTTTTATAGGTTCCATTACATACAATACCACATACAATAATACCATGGGTACACTATACCTGTGCCCAAAACCATAAGTCAATCTTGACTCAAACCCTGAGTGAGTTTTACCTAAAAATTCCCCCCTTAAACTTGACTTGGGTTTCCTTGACTAAATCCAACCAACACCTGCTAATTGAAAAAATCTCGCTCACTCTAGCCCTTACTCCCTCAAAGTTTTTACCTGGATTTGTTAACAAATACCCAGGGTAGCTGCTTACCAGGTCTTACAATAGATGCCATTACATGCAAATTTAATTTTTCAACTCCATATAATATATCATACATACATTAATATATATATATAATATATATAATATATATATATATATAACATATATAATACTTGGTGTTGTCTTGTACATATGAAATAATGTCCATATAAAAAGAACCCATCTACCAAATTACATGGGTGTTGGCCACTGTAATAGCCAATTATCTAGGCATTCTTTTCAAGTACATGGTTCATCAATTAATTAAACCATGTGCACATATCCTCCTCCTCCATTAAATCTCTCATGACCCAAGAGTGCAACTTTTCTTCACAATCTATCGCTTTTGAAAAAGATCTGCAAGAAAAACTCAATTATCTCTCTATCTACCATGCCAATACAAAGCCTTGGCAACACAAAATGTCCTTCTAAAGCCAACTTAGCTTCGATACCAATTGTTATAAATTTACCGGAGAGAGATAAATTATTACTGAGATTTAACGAGATTTACAGAGAGGAATAATAAAATAACAAGAAAAAATACACATAAATATTATACACATAATATTTATCCATGAAAACCCCAAATTTGGGGAAAACCTAAAGCAATGAGATCCCATTAGCATTTGCCAAAACCCTGGCCAATCCAGCCAAGTTAGCCTTCATTACTCACCTACAGGCCTACATTACAATGAAGCATTCCCATCCTTTTATAGGCTCCATTACATACAAGACCACAGACCATAATACCACGGGTACACTATACCACGTGCCTAAAACCATAAGTCAATCTTGACTCAAACCCTGAGTCACTTTTACCTAAAAATTTCCCCCTTAAACTTGACTTGGGGTTCCTTGATTAAATCCATTCAAAACCTGCTAATTGAAAAAATCCCGCTCACTCTAGCCCTTATCCCCTTCAAAATTTTTACCTGGGATTTGTTAACCTGACATCCCCCTATTACCTATTTCTAACCCAAACTTTACTGGTAATTACCTAGGGGTATGCATGCCTTACCAGGTCTCCCTTACCCCCTTCAAAGTTTTTACCTGGGATTTGTTAACCTGACATCCCCTTATTACCTAGGTCTAAGCCAGAATTTATTGGTAATTAACCAGGGGCATGCATGCCTTACCAAGTCTTACAGCAATATGCCCAATTACAGCATTAAAATTTTCACTCCATTAAAATATATTATTAATATATATATATATATAATTATATTATATAATATTATATATATATATATAATATATATATATATATATAGATATACCCGTGTTGTTGTCTTTGTTCATATGACATTAATGTCCATATAAAAAGAACCCATCTACCGAATTACATGGGTCTTGGCCACTGTAACTGCCAATTATCTAGCCATTCTTTTCAGGTACATGGTTCATCAATTAATTAAGCCACGTGCACATATCCTCCTCATCCACTAAATCTCTCATGACCCAATAGTGTGCAACTTTTCTTCACAATCTATGTCTTTTGATCGATATCTACAAGAAAAAATCAATTATCTCTCTATCTACCAGCCAATACAAACCCTTGGCAACAAAAAATGTCCTTCTGTAGCCAACTTAGCTCTAATTCCAATTGTTAGAAATTTACAGCGAAGAGACAAATTATTACTGAGATTTACCAAGATTTACAGAGAGGAATAATAAAATAACGAGCAACAATACACATAAATATTTATCCATGAAAACCCCAAATTCAGGGAAAAACCCAATGCAATGAGATCTCATGACCATTGAACAAAACACTAGCCAATCCGAGCAAGTGAGCCTTCATTACTCATCTACAGGCCTACATTACAATGAAGTATTCCCATCCTTTTATAGGCTCCATTACATACAATACCATAGACCATAATACCATGGGTACACTATACCATGTGCCGAAAACCACAAGTCAACCTTGACTCAAACCCTGAGTCAATTTTACCTAACAATTCTCCCCTTAAACTTGACTTGGGGTTCCTTGACTAAATCTAGCCAAAACCCACTAATTGAAAAATCCCGCTCACTCTAGCTCTTACCCCCTTCAAAGTTTTTACCTAGGATTTGTTAACCTGACATCCCCTTATTACCTAGGTCTAACCCAGACTTTACCGGTAGTTACCCAGGGGTACGCATGCCTTACCAGGTCTCCCTTACCCCCTTCAAAGTTTTTACCTAGGATTTGTTAGCTTGATATCCCCTTATTACTAGCTAACCAACTTTACCGGTCCAGGGGTACACATGCCTTACCACGTCTTACACAATACCCATTTACATCAAATTAAATTTTCATCCATTATAAAATATAATATATATATATATAATATATATAATATATAATACCTTGTTGTTGTCATTGTACAATGACATCAATGTCTGTATAAAAAATACCCATCTACAGAATTACATGGGTCTTGGCCACTGTAACTACCAATTATCTAGGTGTTCTTTTCAGGTACATGGTTCATCAATTAATTAAGCCATGTGCACATATCCTCCTCGTCTACTGAATCTCTCATGACCCAATAGTGTGCAAATTTTCTTCAGAATATATGGCTTTTGATCGAGATATGCAAGTAAAACTCAATTATCTCTCTATATACCATGCCAATACAAACCATTGGCAACATAAAATGTCCTTCTGAAGCCAACATAGCTCCGATACCAATTGTTAGAAATTTACCACAGAGAGATAAATTATTACTAAGATTTACCATAATTTACAAAGAGGAATAATAAAATAATGAGCAACAATACACATAATATTTATCTAGGAAAACCCCAAATTTGGGGAAAAACCCAACACAATGAGATCTCATTAGCATTGGCCAAAACCCTGGCCAATATGGGCAATTGAGCCTTCACTACTCACATACAAGCCTACATTACAATGAAGCATTCCCATCCTTTTATAGGCTCCATTACATACAATACCACAGACCATAATACCATGCGTACACTATACCATGTGCCCATAAAGACAAGTCAACCTTGAACCAAACCCCAAGTCAATTTTACCTAACAAAGAAACCAGTTGCTTCAATTGATATGGTACCAAGAGTTTCTAAATGATGAGGAAATAAGGTGGCTTGATGACTCCTTAAAATCAAGATTCAGTGGAATCCACATATTTATGATTCTCCAACTCATGCAAGTCTTCCTTAATTTGATAGTCACTCTCCTTGAGGCACAAAGAATTTGGTGAAAGACAAAAAATAAATCCCTCATGTTGAGGCTCAAATATTTGAAATTCAAATTGACAAGAATGGTTGAGAGAGATTCTAGGGTTTTGAGCTTCAACAAAATTTTGAGAATAAGTTCCAACGAAAGATTGCTCCTCTGGTGGTCTTTGAATTATATCTTTCTTGGGTAAATGTTTTGCGGTAATGGGGGAGGTTTTCAAATCCATTTCCTTTCCCAACATGGAAGATGTGACATTTTTTTGATAGCAGGAAGAATAGGCTTTTCAAACTATCGTGAAACCTGATGGGTTGGATTGGGGTTTATGATATGGTTTGGGCTAAGGTTTTGGTTAAGGCTTGGACGAAGATTTGAATTTGGATTGGGATTAGGCCTTGGACTACGGTTAGGTCTAGATTTTGGATGAGGACTAGGGTTAGGGTATGGATAAGGGTATGGACTAGGGTTAGGGTATGGATGAGGGTATGCACTAGGGTTAGGGCAAGGATTAGGGTAAGGTTATACAAGCAGCTGGGACCATGGAGGAGGATGACTTGATGGTTGATTGGAAAGAAGTTGTGGTTGTTGTTGATGCTTAAGTGATTGGATTTGCATGGGATATTTCCCTAGAGATAAGGATTCAGATGATTCTTGAGGCCATGGAGATATATAGCTCGAGGATGAGGGCCATTGTAGCCATGAATCAGGGTATTCAATTAGAGGAGGATTAAAAGTTTACCATGAAACCATAGGATTATAAAAATGTTGAGGAACCTGCTGAAGATAATAAAAATTATTCCAAGTATCAAATGGTGATGGGTTTTGAGTTATACCTAGTATTCAATTTGATTCGTTACATGATTTCTTGAGTGCCTTTAGTAATCCTGGTAGTGATGGGCAATGTTCTGTTGAAAGGTCTTCTTCACAAATTTTGCAAACTTCAGGCTATTAAGTGGACACTTTCCAAGGAAGTGTTTCTTTCTACAGTTGGTGCAAAATATAAGCAGTGGTTTGTCATCCTTCTTCTTCTCTTCCTGCAAGTCATCCAATTTTGAAATCAAAGATTTAATAATATCATTCTTATGTTCAATTAAAATATTAATTTTTTCACTTGTTAATTATTCATTGGATGAATTGTATGTCTCTGTAGTAGCATAAAAAATCCTCATTGAATGATTCCTCAAAACATGATTTTCCTGTTTTTAACAAGCCAACTAGTGCATAAAAGAAATAAATTCAAAGAACATAAAATGGCAAGAGAAACTAGGTGAATCAAAAAAACCAAATGCAACATATCAATAAGATCAATCCCCTAAGTGCTTGCCTGACAATGGTGCCAAAATGTTGAGTGCAGTAAAGAGTCTATAAATCTACCAACATTTAATTTTCAATCCAGATAGTTCATGAACATTGAGACGCAACACTGGAAATGTCAGACAGAACCCCTAGCAACCTGCAAAACAAATTCTAGTCTACCTTGCGCATTAATCTCGATAATAAATGAAATCATGTAGTAAAAGAGAATTCGAGAAACACTAATCGAAACAATTAAAATCATGTGGGAAATTAAAGAAATCCTATACTATTTAACAATGAGAAAGGAAATTCCAAGTACGAACAAATAGAAGGAAAATCAGAACTGGAAGCCAAGCAGTGCCACCACAATACAAAAAGACATTAAATATTGGAATAAATTCAAGAGCAATTCAAAACCATTCTATCCACACTAATTCTACTCCATCTACATCTCTGTAAAATTAACCTAAAAGCATCGACAACATAACAAGTAAATTTACTGTGTAAATAAACTTATGAAAGAAATTGATTTAACATGAATCTCTCGCCTCATTCGATATGGAGAAATGTTCCGAGTGCAAGCACAATTCTTAATTCAGAAAATCAAATTAATTTTTTAGTTGAAAGGAAAGCATTGTAGCAAATCAAATAATACCAATTTTAAGAAGGAAAGAGACTGTAAATAATTAAATAAACTTCAGAGTAAATAATAATTTAAATGTTGTTTAAGTTAAGAGATGCAGAGCAGTGTCGACCTAGTTTGGCGGTGAACCCAGCCAACTCACACCCTTTATTCGTAAACTAGTTCACACAGGAATTAAAATCATTAGATGCAACAAATAGATAGACAGAGCATGGTTGAGAATTACTTTAATTAATTTTGGAAAACAATCTTTACATTATGCATACAAACACTTAACTCCATCAAGCAGGAGAAGTGATCCATAATCTATAATCTATGCGATGCTACACTAGGACCCGCTTCTCCTCCCTTCTGTCCGTTCCTTCTATGCCTATGAGTGCTTATGCTATCGACAAATTAATTGATTGACTAATTCTCTACTCTAGGAAATTTCTAAGATTATATATAGGCATCAAATTACAATTTGGGTTTTTAAATCATCCAATTCAAATATATGAGGGCAGATCATCGATCTCAACAATTTTTCAAGAACAAAATTAGTTTTGCAACTAAATGTCAAAGTAGGTGAATTGTTCCTCTTTTCCTGGAATGGTGATATTGCTGGAAAGTGTGAGTTGACTGCTCTCTTCCTCTTTGTGTGATGATGAACTATTCATAAGTGTATCACTCAGAGGAACAACTTTTATTAGAGACTTGAGAATATCAATATCAGCTTGAGGATAACCCTATTGGGGATGAGACAACAGAATGCGTATATTCCAGAAAAGTACGTGTAAGACCTGCACCATATGATAATTACAATGGATGGAGGAGGTCTTAGATCAGAAATAGCGCAAGTCATCAAATCTGTCTCTTGCATTGACTTTGAGATGTCATCCATGGAGAATGGTATCTGATGCTGTAACAACCAATTCCCTTCTATATTTGGAGGTAAACATGATTTTAACTTGTTCTAATTTCGGCAAATCATATTGGAGAAGTATAACATGACTGTACACATCCTCTAGTGCAATAATGTGAATGTAGTCCAGGAATCCTTAAGAGTGCAGGCAACCATAAAATGGTGTAGGAATCCGTTGCATGGTACATGCAAGTAAATGCAAGTCCATAGCCTATATAAAAGCATGGTCAAATCAAATTTAAACCTACAACTAAAAAACCTTTATTAATAATGTTATAATCTTGATAAAGCAATGGAAGTAATGAATACTCTTGAAAATAATAATTTAGCCAAACAACAACATGAGAGATTTCGAGTAAAAATAAGAGAAAATGGAGGCCCAAGAATAACAACTTAGTAACTTACTTATATTCAACCTTCGGAGAAAGCTTAGGAACAATCATGCTAACTAAGTTACAAGTTAAAAAGTTCAAGTTGTAGATAGCTTGTTAAAACAAATATTTGGTGTGATGTTTAACCCTTGTCGTTTTATTTGCAACAACATTTCATTCTCTAACACATGAATTTGGTCAAGTATATAGACAACCTATGCTCAAATAACAACACGGAAGTAAATTTTTTTAATAATCATGAAAATATTATAACACAAAAGAACTAAAAGGATTTCAATTAATATGGTGCAATACTAAACTTATCTTCAAGCTTTCAGTGTTTTTTAAATGGACCTGATACCAAGTATTTTCAATTTCATAGTTAAAAGATAAACCAAAATCAAAAGAAACATTCAAAAACCAATCAAATAATAAAGAGAGGATATCATGGAATGAAAATTGAAATTATAAGAAATTTGTTTACCTATCCACCGATGTCTTTCACAATATTCCTAAAACATTTTCTCACCCAAAATAAGCATGAGGTGAAAGAATCACAACATTAAAAGCCATAGGAATCCCTACTAGAAACATTTCCAAAGCCGATGGCTCAGGTGCCTTAAGGATCTCCAACAACAAATTAATCATATCCAAGACATGCTATGCATTATCTCTCCTTCCTTTTTTCAATCCCATTTCCTGTAACCTTCCCACATCAGAGTCAGGTAAGAATCAAACGAAGGCATTGACATTTTTTGTATCTTTTATATATAAAAATGTTGAATTTGATTTTTTTCGGGAACATATTAATTCATATTTAAAGCCTTAATGTCATGAGAAGGTATCAATCAAGTAGGACATCAGAAAAATCAACCTTAATGAGGTGCTCAAATAATTCCTACAATATCAATTTTTTTTCTTGCGATCATATCTTGGGTAGAAAAAATAACATATATACAAAAGAAAAATCCATATATTATTTGTGTTCAAACTATGTATATGGTGTATTCATAGGCATCCTTTTAAGATGTTATTCTTCTTCTACCAAAGTAAACGATAGTTTTGTTAAACTCTATATCTTTTCATTCAACATCAATTCCTGCAAGTTAAATGTTGCACATTATTATTTTCCATTTCTCAACATGCTACAAATGATAAATTGAAAGTCACATAAAAAGAGGAGAAAAACTTTTTTCTAACAAAAAGAAACAAACAAATAGGGCCTCTAATAAAAATTCACACCCCAGAAATTACTCTACCACGTGCATGTGCTAAATCTGAGATTTTTTTAACCATATTTAGGTCATACTTAATGGGATATTCATATGTTTACATGATGTCAATTTGGTGTTAAAAGAAATATATAAATCTAGGTTATTATCAGTGAAATTCAAGTATAATTCAAAAACCATAATGCCATTGCAAGGTTGTGGAGAGAGCAACATCTTCATAATTAGGCATCTCTATTTTAATTTGATTTGAATTGAGTTCATATTTGAATATATATTTTTCTCTAAAGAAGTGAAATAGAAAGATGAGAATCGAAATATAGCCTAGACAATCCCAAACCTTCATTTCTTGGTTATCCATATGTATCCCTTAGCTTTGTTAAAATAATGTGCTTTAAATTATTCAAAGAGTAGAATGAATTTGCTATAAAAAAAAAATTGTGGTCGTCATGATATTAATTATAAGCTCCACAAAGAAAGTTTTCAATTGGGTTTATCTCTAGTGGTTGTGAGGATTGATTTTTATCATTCCCACCTAGTTTGAATTTCCATAAGTGACATGTTGAGCTCATAACAAGCATATTGGTGTAATGACATTGAACCTTGTTGTTGACTAGAATTCAACAAGATAAATCTTTTTGTCACCATTCTTTATAATCCACTCCAAAAGCAATTGGCCAATTTCTACATAAGTGATGTCATCGCTACAACTTGTGAAGTGTTTCCTAGCATATAGCTTGTTTCAACCTGGCATTCATCTGCCTTACCAAAATATTCGACTTATTTCTTTTGTATATTGAATAAAAAATGTATGTAGTATTGAAAAAGTCAATTAAACTAAATCACCCATTATCAACTTTTGACAAGGATCACCAATGATTTTTTTATTCACTCTTGGCCTCAACTCCTCCTGTATTGGAAAATTATTAGATGTAAAAAGTGAACTTCCATAAGTTATTTTATCTAGCAAATCCTTCACTACTAAATTTGGAGGTAGTTCTTGCACAACCATCTATTTAATAGCAATAAGAAATCTTTTATTCATGAAATTGATATGATGGTATAAATTTCAAAGTTAGAAAAATAAAAAATTGTGTAAAAGATTAGCAAATGAATTTCAAAACAAGAAGATTGCAAAGAAACTACATGATAGTATGGTGTTTTTAAGAATGCCATACTCACTTTATCATCTTACTTAATAAGGAGACTATCATTTATGCCACATGGTGGGCTACAAAATTTATCCATATCTGGGGAACCATCTTTATGGGAAGGGAAAGGGAAAGATGGTCTCATGTTTGCATCTTGAGGAGGTAACCATAGTTTAGTGTCCATAATATTATTGTTTCACATTATCACCCATCATGGCCACTCGACCATCTGAACAATCAAGGAAGGGTGTGTTTCTTCACCCTCCTTGTACCTCCAATGTGCAACAACTTCAAACTCAAGTTGTTGATGCATTTCTTTAGTCTATATTTGTATTTCCAGTGGAAGACCATCATCCCCCAAAACAATAGTATGCAAATACTGATACCTAAAGAATTTGGACCAAAACAGGTGTTAGGAGAGTAACCCAAAAAATCCCATTGGTTTGTGCCTCACCTAATCTACAAATGACGTAAGTTCAATAGAGCGGAATGGTGTACATCCAAAATCAAGGAAAGCATAAAATATATATCCTTTGCATACGCAAATATAGTGCTAAATTAAAATTTCTATATTTATGGAGTTGCAGCAATGAAAAATATTTTCAAAGGGGATGTTGATGAATGATGCAAGTAGAATCATCCATTATCCAAGGGGATGTTGATGAATGATGCAAGTAGAATCATCCATTATCCAACATATCCAATGGAATTAAAAAAAATAATAATAATATCTTATCAATAAATAGTGAAAATTATGAGACCAACCCCATGCAAAACATGTTGATATGCCACCATGAAACAATTGTCGATATGATTGGTGATATGCCATTAAAGTTGTACATTCTCCTATAATACCTCAAAAATGTCATCCACATATTTACAGTAATTGATTTGAATTCCCTCTTTCATGAGAGATTTAAACAACTAATTTTCTACTTCAGAATGCATCATGATCATCAAGAAGGGGTTTGTTAAAAGAACCTTCCTCTCCTATACTACCACCATATTATCTCCCTTCTCATAATTTATCAACCTCCTCGAAGCTTAGGCCTTTCATCTCAGGAAAAAAATCAAGGACAAAAAGGAATGTAGCCCAACAATAGCGATGAATACTATAAATGTTTTGGATGTGCCCAGCACATCAATCAAAGATAAGAATCTCTCTGAAACAATCATATTAAATAACCATCAAAATGTTGTAGCAATGCCTCCACACACACTTCTATAATTTGAAGGATAAATTTATAAATTGATTGTCCATGGAACTGATCCCATGCCAAGTGAGAAGAACGCTATATATAAAACCAAGCCACAAACAACAAGCCAACCATATCTAATTGGACCCACATCAGTGTACCAAGAGAAAAAATGGTGGGAATAATATTGCTCAAATGTTGGCCTTTTAGTTAATGAGGTCTGAGGGAATTAGTTATGCAAGATCCCCAATACGACACCCAACCTTATCCTTTTTTCGACATGACATATGGGTTGGGTAAACCCAAGCGAAAATGGGACCCTGGTAGGGAAGGCCTTGTACTCAGTTGTACTCAACAATGAATTGAGGCCCTGCTAACTATATAGAGCTCTTAAAATAATGCCTTTTAAACCTTATATGATCTTTAAATCTCTAGCAATTGAAACAATACCCCTACTAAGAAGGTGTGAAATTTGAAATAGTTTAGGGAGATGGAAAGCATTTCATTCCATAAGGAAAAAATATTTTGATCATAGGACTAATTATTTTCTTGATCATGCTACTAGAGAAAGATATATTTTAGCAGAGGTAGACTCGTGGAAGCTTGAAACTAAAATTTATGAAGAACAAAAATAATGTGTTTACACTCAGGAAGTTAATTCTAGTAATCTTATTACTATCTGTCATTTTTTGACAGGACATCGTTGGGATATGCCAGAGGAATTATCATATGAATTGATTCCATGCATTGTAATTCAAGTATTGCTTGAAATCCAGGATAATGCTGGCTTGGCATTGTAACTATTCAACTGGTTTAAAAATCAACATATTTAGCGAACTATACAAGATCACTTAACTCTAATTCATATATTGATAAGTGAAAAGTTGTACAATGATGCACATGTTGTAATTGATCGTTTTATTATTGCTTGCAAGGATCAAACCTCAATTTCAGGCATTTTTAGGGCATTAATTTCTACTTGTGAACAATGTCAAATGATGCCAGAAGTTGTTGACATATTACAAGTCTTTGCAAGTGATGTTCATTGCTGAAACATGCTTCTTAAATCTTTAGATAATATGGAACAACAAGAATTAGTGGTGGAAATTGTTGTAGCATCCATTGTTATTTAAGTTTTATCACAAAATGAAAGAAAAATAAAAAATATGGAAGTGATAAACCCACGAGAAGATGTGAGCCGTCCGATCAACAAACCACAGATCCGATGACAATCATGTAGTTAACTAGAATGGGGTTTATTTCCGAGATCGGATGCAATGGTGTATCAAATACAGTTTAATTTGTTGAAGTTTGGGCCAAATATTGGGTCAGAAAGTAATCGGGTTCTGTCTTTAAAATCGGAGCCGATAAATCATTAACTGGCAATTTTTATTTCCTATCGGGTCCGTATGGGAGTTAAAGGGGCATTGAAAAGGTGAACGTAATAGGTTTATGAACCAGAGTGTTAATTCTTTTGAGTTTTGTAATAACCGATCCATTTTCTAAAGGTCATGCAGGTTCAAGAGGTGCAATCAAGCGATATCTTGATAAGTACATTGAGGTGTGCTGCAGGGAAGCAATGAACATGAATATTAATTAAAGCTCAACCCCCATAGTTGACCATGACATTAGCATGGTTGACTGAAATGTGTGGCCTGAAATTACTACGGGGGTTCAACCTCATTGAAGCTCTCGTACATTCTTTACCCTTGCAGTGAGATCCAAAAGCTTTTTGCCCCATGTCTCTCATTCCACATCTTCCACCGCTTTCATCTGTTAATTGCCCACGTCACTCACCATACCCTGCCACTTCATCCATTACTCCATAAATGGATGGTAGAGCAACACAGAGATACATCAACATAACCATAGGCACAAGCTATAGATTCTAACAACGAGCAACAATCTCCCATCATTCTTTGATTTCTATTACTTCTTATTATCTTGTTTTCTTAAAATGAATGAGGTGTTTTTACCCTCAAATGTAATATTTTGTAATGATCTTTACTTCAAAGAAGTTAGAGGATAGTTAGGTAGTTTGACAGTTTTGGGTGGTTATTAATTATCCTATGATGTAT
>APFE030920004.1:3725-41533 GCA_000404065.3 Pinus taeda | reverse complement strand
GAGGGAGAGGAGATCCCTAACCCTTGATCAGATCGAAACAAATGCATTGGAGATAGAAGCAAATCTGGTGGCTACAGGTAAAACGCCAGATGCACAACCTATCCAAGGTAAGGGAAAGACTAAAGTAGAATCCTCTCAAGATCAAACATTAGAGGATATGAATAATGTAATTAGAAATTTGTCTAATAAATTGATAAAATTGGAATTAGAGAGTAAGAATTCTCAGAGACAAGTACAACAAAATAGAAATTTTAATCCTCAATATAGAAGACAACCTTTGCAAATTTTACAGAGGGAGAGAAAAGATCAAGATCAGATCCAAGCACCACTATATATAGAGGAAGATCTTGATGGAGTACTAGAGCATTCCAAGGATCATGATGACCATATTTTCACACTGTATGCAGTAGATGAAGATGAACTAGGTGTTGAGGGAGGAGAATATAGTGAAACAGATGTCATCTATGATGATAATGAAATTGATGAATGTTGGAAGCAGTTTTCTGATTTTATGTAGGCAGAATTACATAGGAAATATGACATGAAATCAAGGAAAAGATCTAGAAGTCAAGAAGATAAAGGTGAACAACAAGTTCTAGCTCCCTTACAAAAGGTGACTCCACACGAACAAGAACCATAGTTGGAAAAACAATTGAATAAAGGAAAGTAGTAGGAGAATACAAGTAGCAAGACTCAAAGGCTTCAAGGTGAGTCTTCTAAAGACAAAAGTGAAAAAGTTCCTTTAGAGAAACTTTTTTCCATTCCATAGGAGATTTCAGTCATGAAGAAAAGTGAAGATGAGAATGAAAAGAACAATAAACAGGGTCATGTGTTCAGTTTAGCTAAAGAATTAGAAAAAATCAGAATTCAAGTGCCCCTCACAGAGTTAGTCAAAACACCGGCTTATCAAAGAGAAATTACAAAGGTTATCAATCCATATTAGAATCTGAATATAAATGACATTGTGAATTTGCAAGAAGATAAACCAGTAGTGGTTTTTGGTTCACATGTGCAGGAGGTATATTCTTCGACACCTCCTTTCTACATTTCTTTACTGGTTCATGATTTACTCTTGCACAATTATATGTTTGATTTAGGAGCCTCACATAACCTTATGCCATTATCGGTGATGAAACAACTAAACCTACAAGTTACTAAACCTTACAGAGACCTGTATTCTTTTGATTCACGTAAAGTCCAGTGTTTGGGAGGCATTAAAGATATGGTGGTGTCACTAGCCCAAATTCCAGCCAAAAGTTTTGTAATGGATGTAGTTGTAGCAGATATCCCTGCTAGGTTTGGAATGTTACTATCTAGGTCATGGAGGGCTAAATTGGGTGGTGTTTTGAAACTAGATTTTCCTTATGCTATCATACCAATTTTTGGTGGGGAAGAAAGGAGGTTGTAAAAAGAAACAAGATTTATTAGAACAATCACAAATAATGAAGCAAGTAATTCACCTTTATATAGTTAGGAAAAGGATGACTTTTCTTGCTTCATGCTGCACGAAAATGCAAAATTGGCTGAAGATAACCAGAGGCAGCTTACTTCAACCTATGTAAATATAGAGCTGCAAACAGAAGGGGTGTGCAAGTGCTTCCTTGATGGAGCCTATTCTAAAGAAGGAAAAGGTGATGGTTTCCTTTCACATGATGAACATATTTAGGATGACAATATTGGAACCCAGAAGGAGCCCAAGCTCATCAAATTGTTCAAGGAAATTTCATTTAATTATTAAGGAGAGATATATTAAGCTTTTAAGGCAATGGACTATTGATTTGGCTTGGTCCTATGAGGATCTCAAGACATATGAGGAAAAAATGTTCAGCAGACTTGGATGCCCTGTCAAAGTCATAACAGAAAATGCTCAGGTGTTCAGTTCAAGTAATTTTGTTGCCTTTTGCTAGAAGTATAATGCCATTTTATCTCATTTAACTTCTTATCATCAATAGGGAAATGGATTGACTAAATCCACTAACAAAACTTTGATGAGAATCCTTAAGAAAACTACTGTAGAGAATCTTGATGGTGAAACTCTATAGCTGCCTATCAATGGGTAGTACCTCAAGCATTAATTCCAGTTTTGAAGCATAAGCATCCTCTCATTGTGGATACCAGAGTGAATTCAGTGTACAAATGCCATAGAATTTGAATTGGATAAGCAATATATGACTCCATGCCTGAGGTGAAGGCATTGATCTACGATTCTTAGTGCTTCTGTGGAAAAAGCACTATCCCCAGGTGGAGCCAGATGTTGTAGCATCCATTGTTATTTAAGTTTTATTTTTAGTTTTATCACAAAATGAAAGAAAAATAAAAAATATGAAAGTGATAAACCTGTGAGAAGATCTGTGCCATCCAATCAACAAGCCATAGATCCGAAGACAATCGCGTAGTTAACTAGAATTGGGTTTATTTTGGAGATCGGATGTGATGGTGTATCAAATACAATTTAATTCACTGAAGTCCAGGCCAAATATCGGGTCAGAAAGTAATCGGGTTTTGTCTTTAAAATCAGACCCAATAAATCATTAACTAATAGTTTTTATTTCCTATTAGGTTCGTATGGGAGTCAAAGGGGTGTTGAAAAGGTGGGCACGACAGGTTTATGAACTAGAGTGTTAATTCTTTTGAGTTCCATAATAACCAATCCATTATCTAAAGGTCATGCAAGTTCAAGAGGCATGATTAAGCAATAGCTTGATAAGTACGTTGAGGTGTGCTGCGCAGAAGCAATGAGCACAAAGATTAATTAAAGCTCAAACCCCATAGTTGACCATGATGTTAGCATGGTTGACCAAATTGTGTGGCCTAAAATTACTGCGGGGGTTCAACCTCGTTGAAGCTCCCGTACATTCTTTACCCCGGTTGTGAGCTCCCAAATCTTTCTGCCCCACGTCACTCATTCCAGATCTTCCATCGCTTTCATCTATTAATTGCCCTTGTCATTCACCATACCCCACCACCTCATCCACTACTCCATAAATGGATAGTAGAGCAACATAGAGATACATCGGCATAACCACAGGCTCAAGATATAGATTCTAACAACAAGCAACAATCTCCCATCATTCTCTTATTTCTATTACTTCTTATTATCTTGTTTTCTTAAAATGAATGAGGTGTTTTTACCCTCAAATGTAATATTTTGTAATGATCTTTACTTTAAAGTAGTTAGAAGATAGTTAGGTAGTTTAACAGTTTTGGGTGGTTATTAATTATCCTATGATGTATAAAGAGTGAAAATTATAGAAAAAAGGGGTTCAAACTTTGGAGAACCTGGATACTATGCCACTGAATTCCTGATAAAATTGTTGATTAATGAAAGAATAAGAAGTTTTCCATACATTGTTGGGTATGATTTTGTGACTTCTCTATTATGTGTCATCTTATGTTTTATTCCTTTAAGTATGGTAATGAAGCTGCAGGTCTTTATTTTCTTATGTAAATGAAGTTAAAATCCCTTAAAAGAGCACTCCTATACTTGAAGTTCCTACCTCTACAATTCATCATTTATATTCAAGAATCAAATGGCATTATCATATTTCTTATCACCTAAGTATTGAGGGTTAAAAACCAAGTCTCCCAGGTCCTTCATTTGAGAACAATACATACAATTAAGTGACAATAATTATAAACATTAATGTCTTAAGCACAATTTCTACACAGCCAGGAAATTGGTTTCTTAAGGTACATCAAAAATATTTAAAGAATTACAAGAAAAGGGGATTTTTCCTGCTAATACTTGGAATTATGTTTTTTAAACTTTTTGTTATAGGGGTAAACTACTAGAAGCCCCCAAAATTATACAAGTCATCCATCAAACATGCCACATTCTTGAATTTTGTACCTCTGATTTACTTATTGATGGATATTGCAGGGAAAGTAGAATGTCAGAGGCTCTTGATATTATGAATGATCTCATTTCACAAGGAGGCTTTGTGCCTCAAATTAAAACTTACAATTCACTTATCAAAGGTCTTTGCAAGATAGATAATTTGAAGGATGTCAACTGCCTCCTACAAAAAAATGATCAAAGGAGATTGAAACCAAGCTTTGAAATTTATAAAGTCTTAATTGAAAATCATTTGCAAAAGGGAAGCATTGGACGTGTTACGAAACTACACAATCAAATGTTAGAACATGTTCTTCTCCTTGACATGGCTAGATATAGTTCATTCATTAGCATACTTTCTAAGCTTGGAATGGTAAAGGAAGTGAATAATATTATCTTTCAAATGTTAGACTAGGGATTGGTTCCTACATCAATGATTTTATCTACAGTTATGGAGATCAACTACCTCAAGGGCCATGTTGAACAACTAAATAGAATCCATGATGACATTATTAGAAAAGTTATAGTATTAAATGTTGCAACTTGTACTACACTAATTGAATGGTCGTATAAAGGAGGAAAGATGGAATAATAAAATGAATGGTTTAATGAAATGAAGGAAAGGGGTTTGACTGGCAAAAAGAGTATCTATGTCAAGCTTATATGCAACGATTACACCAAATACTTAAGTCTTCATTGTACTAATCATGCCATGCGATAGTTTTTGAAAAAGATAACTACACTTATTCTACATGTCTAGTTCTTTGATTACCATGCCCTCACTATGGCAATTGTGTATGTCACTGTAGTCTTGGAATATGTGTAGATAGAAACCCATATAAACATCATAGTGTTAATCATAATTTCCTGAATAAAATACTTTTTAATTTAAATCATGACATGATCAATTGTCTAATGGTAACCAACCAAGAATGATATTCGTCTTAGAAATACCAGATGGTGTAGGTCAATTTATTGAGCAAACACTGGAACACTAAATCATAGTACTATTGACAATAAACATTGTATCAGAAACATGCTTAACTGTAGCAGGTCTTCCATCTGGTTACTTCCATAATCAAGATCTCAAATGCACAAGGATCTGACCAAAGCTGCCAAGAAATTTTTATATCAAACATCATCATTCCCAAAGAAACCTGAAACAGGTTGCTTTTTGATATGATAACACTGGAAAACAAAAATAAATTAGCAAGCTTTAGTTTAGCTTCCTCCCCTCCCGGTACCATAAGTTTCACTTTTCTTGAACTGAAGTAAATTTATCCCATACTCCAGTGTTATAATTATATGAAACATGATACTGAAATACATGAGAGCCCAACCAAACTGATGTCAAAATTTGATTGGATCACAACTTTTGATCCTGACAACCTTGAATTACCATGTACCTATGGATAATTGATATTTCCATTTTCAGACTGCAAAGCTTCAATGCTTGATGAACTAACAACCTATGCATGTTGTTCGTCTATTAATTTCCGATCATCATCATGAACATTTTTTTGTCTCCAATGATTTTGTATTTAGGTAGTGACCACCACATCCCCTTTCTCTTCACATTTCATGAAGATGATGAGATTCATAGAAATAAGGTTGAAGAGCAAACATCATAGTATAAGAGACAATACATTAAAAGAAAAAAAACATGTCAGTATATCAATAACCAAATATGTTGACATGCTTAATTCAGAAGATGAAATCAATGCAATTTGGCTAGCCAAAAGAGGATGGGATAAATTTCATTTGAACCAATGTTGCGTAGGAGGAGGGATTCTGACACCGGGGAGTGGTTCTTCCCCAAACAAACTAGGGAACGATGCCAACCCCGATGGATTTTGTACATATGATTATTAGAATGTGTGTGTGCTCCTAGGAGTGGTCCTCAGAGCAACTGGGAGTGAGAGGCTAAAAAAAATCTAATGCAACACTGTTCTGAACGAATATGTTAGGTATTTGAGAAATAATCACAAACACAACTGTTCCTTACCTTTCTTACTTTGATGAGCTTATTTTCTAATTTCTCTTTGGCTTGAGATTGTCGACATTGCAAAATTCAATGGTATTGTTTAGCATTGACATAGACTGGTTCATCTTCAATCACATCAGATAGTGAAATCAAATGAGTTAACTCTCCAAATTCATCATTTTTTTTGTGGGCTCATATTACTCTAGGTACAAAATAGTCTTGATGACTCAAATTTGACACAACTAGAATTATCAGGTAAACTAGTCTTTCAACACCAATGTCTGAGCATTACAAAGGTGTCAATTATAATGTAAACTGTTATGTTGGATAAAGAAATCATTCATCCTATCAATTATGGGAAGAATGGAAGATCATACAATGGGATGCCTCTGCATATGACAAATAAATGTAATCAGGATCCACAAAAGTGACTCATTAATTGACAGATAAGAAGGAGAGTTTCTTTTTAGTTATAGGAAAATATTAAACAAGAAAACTGATATGTGGTGACTTGTAGTGTTAAATTTTTTTATGCTTTTATTGTTAAACATAAAGAGTAAACTCAAAAGTATAGAAAGAGATTCCAAAGAAACCAAACATTAGAACTGCTTAGGCCCAAGGAGGTCTAGTCTACACATAAGGAGGCACCGAAAAACATGCACCTAAATTTTTGATAGTGTGAGGAGAATACTTTGTTCATTTTGGCTTGGTTTGAATTGTTATTATGAGCCAGAAATGGTATGATTTTTTGGAAGCCTTAGGGACCTCACATATGGTTAGGTAGGTAATGGAATAAATATATTGTCAAAAACATTTTTATTCCTAAATGAAGTAAATCTTCGATGTATAGAATGTAGTATGTACATACCCTTCAACCAAGGGTTGGCCTAAAACTTGTACAGTCTTTAGGTACTTGGACCAAGGATTTTGCATTAGATTTATGGAGTGATAATACAATGAAGTTGACTGACACACTTATCATATACAACAACATCGTTTCGTTGAGCGCTCTTGGCATCAACAATCATTACATAAATAAGAATTACAGTAAAAGAAATATTTTCATATCATCACCTTTAGTGTTAGGTTTTCAAAGTGACAATATATCAACAACATCATTTGGTTGACTGTACTTGGCATCAACAATCGTTACATGAAACCTAAATATAGTAAAATAAATCTTGTCATAATAACATCTTATACCTACCAAGGTGAGACACCTTGTAAGTATGCATGAAGTGCAATTGGAGGCCACAAAGACTGTTTACAAAATGGTGTTTGCATACATATGAAGCCAACCATGAGTACATTAATTAATTTATTTCAATCTTGTTTTATTTGTGTGCAGAAGAAACTAACGAATATGTCTAGAATCCAACACTAATAGCATACCAACCGAAACTTCTACTCAGAACCTCCGAAGGAGAAGGTTATGGTAACTCCAGTTTATCTGCTACTTAATGAATTGAGGTGGCATAGTTAAGATAGTTGAAGATAAGATGGATTTCAGGTCAATATCAGTCATTCTAACCTCTAGGAATTCTTAAATAAGGTTTTTAACCCAATAAGTACTAGGATACGTAATGGTCCCTTAACAAAATTATACCATACTTCCTATGGGCTCATAATTTGAGGCTCTCATAAATCCTCACATGTCCTTTTTTCATGGCTACATTTTGTAGTGTTTCTTCTCTACCATACATCTCTCTCATAGATATATAATTCTGTATGGATAAATTATTCATTTTGAATAATACATCACATGTCTCTCCTCTCTATACAAGTGTTATGCATATGTGCAAGTGCAAGTTTGATATGGAAATGATGCCAAGCTACACAGTTAGCATCTAGGAGGTCAATGCCATAAATAAGCATTGATATAAAAACAAGGACCCCAACTCACCAACAAGAGTTGCACACTAATGTAGATGTCCTTGAAGAAGCGCAAAATGTAAGTCTAATACCAACGACCAACATGACCTCCCAAAACGGAACTGGTAGATACTTGGTACTTTTGAGTTACAAGAATTTATGAAGTGATTTAAGCATTTAATTCACATTTGTTTTCTTTATGGCTACATTGTCTAGTGGCATTGGTCTACCTTACATCTCTCTCTCATGGATATATCACTGTGTAATGATAATTAAACATTGAATACTATATCAATGTCCCTCCTCTCATTATAAGTGTTCTACATATGTGCATGTGCAATGTTAATATGGTATTGATTCTAAGCCACAAAATCAACATATGTCACATAACAAAGAGGAAGTGTATAAATGTTGAAAAGTAAGTGCCAAGGCTTAGAAGCTTTGGTGACAAGTAAAATAATTATATCAAAGAAAATCAAGAAACATCAATATTATGGAAAATTTTATAATAGCTTCATGACTAAGATCAAGGATCACCAAACTTTGCACTACATGTTGAAGGGAGATATGCACCTCTCATAAAAATATTGAGCATTTTAGGACAATTTGACTTCCCATGACACTAAGAAAGGAAGATGTTTTATATTTTAAGAGACAACTTTGTGCACTAGGTTTTTACATTTTCTTCCATTGAGGTTCCTCCCCACATATCGAAATTCCAACAATTCCCATAATAGAATCTTAGTTGTTCGCTGACCCTTCAAATACACATCCAAGCACTTAATCTTTGCATATTAGGTGAACTCAGTCCCACACTAGTAATCTTCCCAAAGGAATCTAAAGCAACAGTAACAAGTTTCCCTCCAGCTTTCAAAAGTATGCCACCAACATATTTGGTCTAAAAAACTTCAAAGTCATGGCACTGTCTTATAGCTCTCCAACACTGATGCCAATAATAATTTTAGAAACTCACTTTGAAGCATGCGATCAGTCATATCAAAGTAGATCCCAAAAGATTCCTAACTATTTTTTGAGTCCTTAAAACATAGTGAGGAAACCTACAACTTTGTTGAACCTAATCCCACCATAGCAAAATTCCTATGGAAACTAAATACTTAAATTATTGTTATAAATTAAGATAATTATATGAAATAGTTCTTTCATTTCTTTCATAAACCCTTTATTGATTCCTTAATAAAAATTTCCACAGAAACTTCAATACCATATCTTGAAGGTCCTCTATAACCCCTAATTTCCACTGATTTGATGCAATAGTCCCCAAATTCTTCCTTATGAGAGGTAAATCTATGTCTCCTATAGATGCTTTCATCAAATAAAATTAGACCTCAATTACCAACTGAGATTCAACCTGTAATATGTCTCTTTGATACTCAAATACATATTCAATGTTGACTACCAACTATAGACCCCCATTTGAAATCTCATCTGCATATATATTAATTTCCCCTATCAATGTGAAGGAATCATATGCTAGAGAAACTATCTTTCATGAGCTTGACCTGTTCTAGAATTGGATGTAGTTTTAGGTTCTTTTCTTGTAGCTTCCTTTTATACATTTTTGTATCATCTTAGAATCGTTATAGACCTCCATCAAAGGGATCCCTTTGTTTGCTGCCAATTTTAGTAGGAACTTAAATGTAGGTACTTCAACATAATTGTATTTTCCCATGCCCATACCTACTTTGAATACCAAAAAATGTTAATCAATGATATACAAACATCTTCTAGCATGACAAACAAGGACTTTGTTTAGACTCACTTAATCAAAGAAGCCCAAGGACATTGACAAAACTAGGCAAAACGTGTTGTCATTTGCACCGCTTATGCAATAGTCACCCTTTGGTATTATTCATAAATATGTGTGACATGATTAGTGCCCTGAGAGTTGTCATGGAAGAAAATGATCATGTTATTTTCCTTTGGCATTTCCCAAACAATGTTAATGTTCTTGCTATGATTCATAAATTAGTGGAAAAAATTATTGTTTTTATCCCCTTGATCTAGGTAGATTGTCCAACTCTCTCCAGTCCTTGATCTTAGTCATGAATCTATCCTTTAATAAGGAGGTCCCAAAGGCTACTCTTCCACTATCTTGAGGTCAATAATCTCAGCAAGAGGCATCATAGTTAGAATGTAAAAAGAATGGTTTGAAGATAAATTTATCAAAACATAGATCTCTTCATCTGATTGCACTTAGAGCCATTTGGCCAACAGTGAAATCTAGAATCTTCTAGGAGGATTTTCCTCCATTCCATAGTAAAAAACAAATCAAATACCTCTATGATGGAATTAAATATATCACAAAGCTAGAATTCAGTCTCCACGAAATTGGCCATTCTCACGATGAAGATTCTGAAATCCATTCCCAACATTGGTATTGACAATAGACACCATCATTAAAAGATGGAAGAATAAAACATATACTGAACATGTGTCTTGATAAAAACATGCAACAGAATGAAGGAAAATGAATGAGAAGGGTATGAAGATAGAGCATTTAACAAAAAGGGGAAAAAATACAAGAAAGAGTAGACATAGACCTTGTCTCTCATATATTCAACAATAATGATTATGGTATCCTTTAAACTCCCTTCAATCTCTCCATAATCCATAAACATGAGTTGCAGGTCTATTAGGACCCTCCCTTAGGCCTCTCATGAAAAAAACCCTACAAATGTGAACTTTTGTAAATCAATTTCACTAAGCATAAGAATGATTCATGAGCACTTTTTTAATGGTGAGAGAACTCTCAATCAGCCAAGGAAACCTCTAAGCTCACTGAGGGAGTGCTTTATGTTCCTCATGTTCATCCCAAAAGCACTAGAAAAGTGCACTTCTGAGAGTGTCTCCCATGGAGGCATGGAATACTTCTTCATACCCTAAAGAGTGCTCCTAAATAGGTTTGTCATAGAGTGTGTTATCAAAGGTCAGTCCAAGGCTCTAGCACTCAAAACACTCAAATAGGTCAAGAATCAACAATTGTGTGAATAATTAATTTAAGCAAAAATACAAAATTTGAACTAAGAAAATAACACGAGGTAGAAAAAAAGAGAGTTACTCACTATTGCGATTCAAATGTATGCATGCAAAATGAAGGAAGATCATAACATAGAATAAGGTCAATGTATCTCAATTATTCTACCTTGGTCCCAGATCATCAAAATCAAGAAAAAATCTATATGAATAAGGTCAATGTATCTCAATTATTGTACCTTACCCCCAGATAATAAAAATTAAGAAAAAATTTATATGACTAGAACCAAATGGTCACAAGGCTATAGAGACATAGGCACAACAACCACCAATAGTAATCAATATCAATGCATTGATAAATCAACTCAATTGCTTGACTATGAAACCTATACTGATTTTAGCATCCTTTACTTTGAAATCTACAAATCATGCAAAGCCATGAGGCCTTCAAACTTTGCCAGATTCTTAAAGAAATCTTTTACAAAAAAGACTTGGGAGTGAAGCATTCCCAGGGACATTGTATACACATATAATACATATATTTTCAATTAAAATGGGCTTGTACAATAGGACCTAACTCAATGGTAAAGGAAGGGTGGTGATATTCCCTCCACCCCACCCACCCTAATTACCAAAAAATAAAAATAAAAACAACATGTTAGCCCCTTATAATCCACCATGTTTGTGCAAATGGAATGAATATTATGATAAATAGAGTTCCTAGCATCAGTGCCAACACCTTCAAAAAATGTATAGAATGCTAAATTAGTTGTGGAGAATGTAGACTTTAATGCAAATAATAGGAAATACAATATTATTAAGAGCTTAGAAATGTGACTCACGGTAGATTAAAACATCAAGGATTTATTTTAAGTCTCAAGAATTTGTAACCAGGGGTAAACTATTTAGAAGTTACAAAGTCAAAAGAAACACTATGAAGTAGAATAGGAAATGAAATTGAACCAAATAACATCAACCATCTAGCAATTAAAAAATCTATGAACTAGATTAAAAGGTGTAGAATATGTAATGTAATAGGACATCACCACCAAAGAGTTATAGCATGTATAGAATAATGTTTATAGTATAGGCCACGTGCCTCATTTATAAAGTAGATACTGTAAACTGAAAAACTAAATAGAGTTGAAGTATATGACAAGTAATGAAATAAAAAATAAAAACAAAAACCATTCTACAATATATTCTTGATTTTTCTTGCCATAAGCAATTCTCAAAACCCTAATAAGTAATGAATTAAATGAGTTGATGACAATTGGAACAAGAAGAGAAGATGGATTGGGGTTTTTATAAGCTCTAAACCATCCCCCATAGTGTTTTTGGCCTACTATGACAATCACATAGTCCACAATATTGTTAGAAAAAGGAAAATAATTAGTCATCTCTTAGCCATATGGGGAGTGTTCCCATGAGTGCTAGGAACATTCTTGGGAGAAATTAGATGTGTAGCTTCCCAAGTCAATCCCACACTCCTACAACACCATATGCATCACAAGAACGAGAGGGGAAAGTGAACAAGAATGATAAGATCATGATAAGGTTCTATTGATTATTGATGCTTATAATAAAGGATGAAGCTCTTTTGAAGCTATCATTGGGTTCTAAAGGAAAAACGAATTATTACATATTCAGGACTTGATAAATTTCTTATGGAATAAAGGTATGTATATGAAATTTGGTTTTATGAACAATTTACCTATAACGTGAATGCCTCATCTCTTCAGTCTTAGAGGGAGTTATCTATTGAATCCTCTCCGCAAGTATAGCATAGAAGATTCTTATTTATGGGAGTGCACCGTCAGGCTCATGAATTTAAAAAATTATCTACAAACTCGATGAATACCTTGCATCTTAACAAGGGAAAGTCTAATCATATGAAATGTTACCAACTCTAAAAAGACAAGCTTAGGTCTCCTTGAGCGAGAGGGAGTAGAACAACTAAGTATTTAGTATCCTGAATATGCAAAAGATAGAATATTGCTAAGTGTTTATAAGATCTCTACAACTATAATGGCTAGTTGTAATTCAGTATGTATGTATAAGCTATTTAGTGAGTTTTATACCTTCATATATACATATATATGCTCCTAGGTGGAGAAATGACGCTCCTATTGATGAACCAATCATCAATATCTAGTATTGGTTTTCAAAGAGAAGCTTGGCACAATTCCCTATTACCTCAAACATCGAGCTCTGGGAGCTCCTGGAGGCTTGGGGTACTTCTTGAGCTATGGGCGAGCATAGGGTTAGTTGTTCACCTTCCACTATAGGTGTGCCATGTACAGGGTGAGTGGTTCACCTTCCCCTATGATGGTTGGCATGTGTGTAGGGTGAGTCATTTACCTTCCCCTACAATTGGTGATATATGTATAGGATGAGTGGTTCACCTTCTCCTATGACATATAGGTTGGATGAGTGATTCACCTTTTCCTTCGGAAACCCTAGTCAAATATACAAATAGACATCTGATGGTTTTCATGTGTGGACATGTCAGCGGGACGTGGTTCATCCAGTCCCCACATCTAGGAGGCTCATTCTATATGATTGATGGTTGACATGTTGGTGGACGTGGTTCATCCTTTCCGCACATGTAGGATCCTTCCTACAATTGTTGGTTGAAATGCATGTATGATGTGGTTAATCCTTTCCCTACTCTCAGTGGTTTGCATGCATGTAGGATGTGGTTTATCCTTTCCCTACTCTCGGTGGTTTACATGCAGATAGGATGTGGTTCATCTTTTCCCTACGATGATTGTGACATGTGACTGTAGAATGTGGTTTATCCTTTCCCTACGTGGGTTGTGAGTAGGATGTGATATATTTTTTCCCTGTTATTGTATAATCCTACCCATGTAGTCTGGGGCACATGGGAATTACCTTTCATCTGCCTAATGAGTCGGGAAAAGTGGTTAGGTACCATAACACTACTGGTGAATGCATCGTGTACATACGTACTCCCCATGTCAAGGATGCATGATGTTCAACCAACATGATCACTTGGAATCAAGTCTAATTAGGGTTTGACCCCTAGTTATGTGGAATGATTTTTGTTAGTGGAGAGTGGTAAGGTATTGCGACTTACTCTTGATTGATTCTTCTCCATTATCTATATCAATGTTCAACATAGTTGAGATGGGATGCAAAGATGTTTCATGATGATAGGATGGCATGGATTGATATGTGGAATTCTCCCTAGTTGAGAGGGAGTGTTAAAATTGGAAACTAAGACCAAATTCCACTAGAGGACAACTCTTATGTTGGAGATGATTATAGAATTTAATTCCTCTTTTGGAGAAGAACAAATAGACCTAAATATTACCAAATTTGGATAACAAAAAACATTTATTTATTCAAAAGAAATTTTATAAGGGATGACCTTATCATGGTGGGAAAAATTGAAAACTTGAAATTTGAATTTTCCTCCACAAGTGTCAAGGTCAGCTTCACCCCCATAAGGATAAAATGTCATGTCTAATTGTATATATGGGCATCCTCCAACCTTGCTATTCACATCTTCAACAAATATCTTTCTCTTGGAAATGGACAAAGAAGGAGGGATGGCACTAGTGAAGGAGGAAGGGCTAGCTTGGCACCATTGCAGGGTTATATTTTGGGCAGAGATATTAAGGAAAGAGACTGAGGCTGTTTGGGGCCAGTTTGGGATATTTTGAGCTTTATTCATACAATGGGTTTTTCTTCTTCTTCAAGCTAAGACCCTATAGAAATGTAGTCACAAGGTTAGGGTCTATTTGTAGGAAGTTTGTGGGTTGTTTTGTTAAGGGCTTCCATTATGAAGGTGGGACGCAACACTGGGAGACTATTATAGGTAGGCCAAAAACCTAAATTATCTTGGTCAAGAGTAAAACGAGAAAGATTCTACTAAGGGAAGACTGCAGTCTTTATGCTAATCAACATATGGGTCCTATGGCTATCTTAAGGGGTAAATGATGCCCATATCAGCCTCTAACTATGGCCAAAATTTCTAGAAGAGTAGTCATTGTCCTAAAAGGAGGTTTGAAGATAAGTAGAGAAGTTGTAGTAGTCAGAAAATAAACCCTAACCAAGATATTGTCTACCATTAAAGAAGTCCAATCTCAAAAGGGACTACTTTTCCCATGCCATGACCATCGTTGATCATTGGACAAGGCTCACACTTGTTTGCTGTTGACAGAATTCTAGAATTGCATTATTGTTTGGGTCATATTCTTATGCAAGAGCAGTAATATTGTACTCTCTCTCTGAGCATTTAATATTGATGATAATAAGAATTGATCAGGGGTTTTCCCCATCTTCAGTTTTTTCTGTGGCTTGTGCCAATTTTGGGTTCTCTTGTCTTGGCATTTCTTTTGCATGTCTGGTTTATGTTCTTTCTTCGATAACTGTTTGAAATGAAAATGTAAATTAGGCTAATATGTATCATTTAAGTAATTGATCTAACCAAAGAACATGTTAACCTAAAATTAACAAGATGTAGGTGAAATTTGGCATAGGAACATGGGACAATTGCATCATGGGGAACTGAATATTCTTTAACAAATTTCCATAGGATTAACAACAAGACGCCTTGACAAGAGTGGAGTTTTCAGGGAATGCATGCTTGGAAAGTATGCCAACTCTTGCTTCCATGGTGAGGATTGTAGGGCCAAACATATTTTGGAGTTGGTGCATTCAAGTGTGTGTGGGCCCTTCTCTTCTCCATCACTAATGAGACACAAGTATTATGTTACTTTCATTGATGAGTTTTCTTGGAAAACTTGGATATATTTTATAAAAAATAAGGATGAGGTCTTAGACAAGTTCATGGAGTTTAAGGCCTTGGTAGAGAAGCAAATCAAGTAGAAAATCAAGGTAGTGAGAAGTGAAAATGGTGGAGAATATATCTCCAATGCCTTCAAGGGTTTTTGTGCTAATGAAGGTATTAGGAGAGCATTGATAGCACCTGATAACAATTAATAGAATGGGCTGTCTGAGAGGAAGAGCAAGACTATTGTTGGAATAGCTAGAGCTATGTTGCATGATTGAGATAAACCTAGGTTGGTGTGGGAAGAATCATACAACACTGTAGTGTTTCTACAGAATAGGAGTCCATGCAAGGTTCTTGTATGAGCTACACCAGAGGAGGTCTTCATAGGCAAGAAGCCTCATGTGTCACACTTCTGAATATTTGGCACAAAGGACTACTATCATGTTTCCAAAGTAATAGGAAGAAGTTGGATGCCACAACAAAGAAGGGTATCTTTGTGGGGTATAGTGAGAAATCTAAGGAATATAAGGTGTATCTTCCAGGATCGAGGACAACAGTTCTCAAAAGAGATGTGAGATTCCGAGAGGATCAAGCTTTGAGATTTTCCTTAGAGCGTGAGTAGATTGCAGTACTTGAAGAGGAGATACTCACTGTCAAATAGGAGGCACAAACAACACCTCAAAGTCATTCACAACCACAATATAATGGAAAGACAGTATCACAACATGATGAGGAGGACAAACCAAGCCAAGAGAAAACAAATCAACCAAATCCAACCACCACAGGGAGTAAGAAGGCCAAGTGGGTCAAGAGGCTGATATAAGAGGCTCAAGAGTAGGTCACGACTCCTATCACCATATCTTGGGAAAGTAAACAACCATAGAGGTACACAGGTTATATGGCATCTTAGTTTGAGGGGGATTGGACCCAGGTTTGGAGTTAGCTACTCTAACCAAAAAGCCCTACACTATTGGCCCTTTTGGCAACAAACCATCTAGCGCAGGCTGCAGTCTCAACCGAGGTAGTATTGGGGGATGCTAGAACCAGGTTTCTGCATCCAAAGGGCTATGTGATATTTTTCTATCAAACTTGGGGCTTATCTCAACCTTCACAAACCCTAACCCCTAAAACTCAGAAATTGCAACAATTAAAAGTTATAGATTTATGCCCTTGCCGATTATGCTAAACATCCATAACATCATATAAATACACACATGTAAGTCTTCGTGAATCTATTAAGTAATTTTCCTGACTATTTGTATTCAAGAGATAAAAAATACAGTAAATTTATATAAAAGGAGTAATACACAGATAGACAGATAATTCTTCAAACAAGTCTTTATTATGCTTATATCTTCAATTACAATGTTTTCCAACCCTGCACACACAACTGTAGGGGCTCGCACACTCAACTATAGACTTACCAAGGTCTCCATGCACATAGTTGTAGGAGCCTTCCCCTTCGTCCAAGTATAGAATAGACAACATAGACCAAAATCCTGGACTTCTATGCTATTGCTTACCCCCTATGACTCTTCTATGACTTCCTTTTGTATTATTCTTCATTACAGTAACAATGGTTTGCAAACAATGGGGAGGTCACAAAACAACTTGAATCTTAATAACCTTAAGGGGTTTTGACCTTTTAAAAGCCCCTTTTACTCCTATTGACCTGAGATACGTGTGCTCTGCTCCTCAAAATGTGAAGACTTTACAATATTTAACAAAAATTTACAAAATTTGACACTAGGGGACCCCATCCCAACATGGCACCGATGACAATGTTGGTGGACACTGAGCCTTCTTCTTATGAGGGGGCAGCTTCTCAATAGGTTTGGCAAGATGCCATGATGGAGGAGTATTCCTCTATCATGAAGAATGATGTTTGGGAGGTTGTCCCAAGACTCGAGGGGAAAACAATAGTTGGATCTAGTTGGGTGTACAGGTTGAAGCATGAAGCAGATGGGAGTAGGGAGAAGTTCAAGGCGAAGCTTGTTTCTAAAGGCTTCTCACAAATTAAGGGCATAGGCTGTGAGGAGAAATTTGCCCAGTAGCACAGTATTCATCCATCAGGACTATTCTAGCACTTGCAGCATAGATGGGGAGGAAGATCCACTAGATGGACTTGAAGACAACATTCCTCAATGGATTTGTTGAGGAGGATATCCATATAGAGCAGCCTGAGGGGTTTGAGCAGTTCAACAGAAACACACATGTGCAAGCTAAAGAGAGCTATTTATGGGCTCAAGTAAGCTCTAAGAGCATGGTACACTCAGATTGACAATGACCTTTTAGGATTAGGCTTTCCTAATAATGAGGTAGATGCAAAACGATATTATATCATGATTAGAGGTCTTCTGCTCATTCTAGTTTTCTATGTCGATGACCTTATATTAACTGGAGATGAGACATTGATCCAGGATTTCAAGGAGGACCTTGCAAAGGAGTTTGAGGTGAAGGATATGGGGCTTATGCACTATTTCCTTGGCTTGGAGGTTTGGCAGGGTGATGGTGAGATCTTTGTGGGAGAGGGCAAGTACAAAGTAGATATTCTTTAGAAATTTCATATGCAAAATTTCCAATCCATGGCCACACCTCTAGTTACAAATTGGATAAAGGTTGGTTCTACTACAAGATAGCGAGTGGATCTTAGAGTATACATGCAACTAAATAGATCATTGATGTAATTGGTCAACACATGACTTGATATTCATTTTGCAGTCAACCAGTTAAGTCATTTCATGGTTTAACTAACCAGAGTGCATTGGATTGTTGCAAAGTATGTGTTGAGATATCTCAAAGGCACAACACACTATGGATTGTGGTAAAAACAAGTTGATTGAGTGAGGCTTGAGGGATTTACTGATGTAGATTGGGGAGGGACCTCCACACACAAGAAGAGTAGTTCAGGTGGCATTGGGTTAGCTACAATTTCTTGGTACAACAGGAAGCAAAGATCATTTGTACTCAACTCAACAAAGGCCGAGTACATGGTTTCTAGTCAGGAAGCTTACAAGGTTATTTGGATCAGGAAGTTACTTGTGGGACTTTTCAAACATAGCATGGAGCCTACAATGATACATTGTGATAATCATATTTTCATTAAACTCTATTAGAATCCAATATTTCATGATTGCTCAAAGAATCTCAAGTCTCATATCACCATCTTAGAGATTGTGTGCATAAGGGAATAGTCAAGATATAGTAAATTCCAATAGGGGAGTAGACGACAAACATCTGGACCAATGCATTGGTAAGAGGTAGTTTTTTCATCACAGAGATAAGTTTGGAGTTGTACAAAATCGCTACCTCACTAAGAGGGAGTGTTTAAAAGTAGCAGGAATTATTGTGTCTTGTGTTGGCTTGAGGTGACTTGACCTAGGTTCAAAGTTAATTAGCCAAAAAAATCCCTATACTACTAGCCCTTTTGGCAACATCCCGTGGAGCGCGGAATGAGGTCTCACTCGAAGTAGTATGGGAGGATGCTGCAACCAAGTTTCTGCACCCTTGAGATGTCTGAGGTGTCACTTTAGTCCAACTATGACCCAGCTTTGCACACTTTTCTGACCTGTGATGCTTTCTCGATTTGTTATAATTATCTTCGCACAATCCTACCTAGGGACTATGGTACTTCCATGCTGCTAGAGAAACGATTTGTGTTACTTTCCCAAGTAGCACTGCAAATTCTTACTTATCCTTCTTATTAGAGTTAGTTACTTCACATAAACATATACTTATCTTATATTTACTTATCCAACACATAGAAATAAGTTCACATAGTAAATAAGCAATAAACCTATAATTCATACCCAATATACTTTAATGCATAAATAGGAACAAATACACAAAATGATAAGAAACTTCGCTTTTATTACTTCTTCAATAGTACAGACTTGACTCGCCTTGTGCACTCAGCTGCAGGGGTCTGCACCCTCAACTGCAAATAACTGGGCCTCTATGCACTTATCTACAGAGCCTTCTCCTACTCTACGACCCAAAAAACTCAACTCTACACTTAGATCAGACTCAATTCATTCCATTCTGTCATTGACTCCCTTTACAACTTAGAGCCTTGCTCTATTTATACAATCCCATGATCCACGGACCATATGTAGATCTCTCAAGGCAACATTACATTACAAAAATGAGGGCATACAACCCTCTCACTCATTCAAAATCTTCGTGCTTCGTGCCCATACATCGCGGACTCTTTACATTAGACTTAGTCAAAACTTGGGCTCTGTTAGGATCCTATAATAATAGGATTCATAATTTTGAATGACTATGGTTAAGCCTTGTAATATTGTACATACCTTTGGTTTCTGTAAATTTTTTCCATATTAAAAAATAAAAAAATGTAAAGTGGGTATGTCCTAAAAGAAAATCAAAGGAAAAAAATATATGAACCCCAAAAAACAAAAAGAGACCATTAAAGTGTGCAAGTCTAAATGCCACCACTATTTACTTTTATGAATAATAATGATTGTGCGAAACTTGTTATTCATGCCACAATCCATAGTAATCAAACTATTTAATCTTGCTTACTTCATGCTTTGAATTTTATGTTTTTAGCTAGAGAATAAAATATGACCAAACAACTTAATCTTGGAAGATCAATAGATAGGTAGAGAAATAAAAGGAGCTCATCAGTTTAATCTGATCCCTTAGAAGATATAAGGTTAGAAGTAGATAGTTTTTTTTATAAAAGAAAAGATAGGATAAGGGTTTGCTAGCCTAAATGCACCCAAATAAATGAAGAAACAATGTTAGGGTAGGTAATGGGTAAGTAGAAGAAAGGTTGTTGAAGTATAAAGTTGATTGGATCAAAACACATTCATCATGCTTAGACATATGTGCTAATATGTATGATCAATTATGAAGGCAAAAGCAAAGGGTTACAATTTAATTTAATTAACTTCCCCTCAATAATCTTTTCTCCTATACTTACTAATTTCCTATCCACAAGTATGTTCTAGTACTTTTAATCCTTCAAGTCAAAGAGGCTTAGAGAATTTCTATGACTTTTGGTGGGATCGAACCCTCAACTTAATGACTCATGGACATTAAGTGTTAGAATCCCCTTCATAAAAGTCATTTCCCTTCATTACCCTCATAAAACCCCTTTTCCTAAGGTTAAACACCATTTTTCCTATGAAAAGTAAAAATCCCATATTAAGTCCCATTTTCACTCAAAAACCCACAAAAAGGCTCTATCCTAAGTAGAAGTGTTAAATGATTATGTGGGGCATCACAATGAACAAATCATGCCTAAAAATATTATTTTACACTATGCCTAGTGTATTTTACATTCCTGCACATTCATTTTATATTAACATGCTAACCTAATGTATTACCTCCCCGATATACTTTTTTCCCATATTAAATAAATCCTCCATATATAATATCTAAACCCATAGTTTAATTATAAACGATAGTTTTACCCTCTATTTCATACTTCCCTGACAAACCCCTTGGAACTCTCCAACCCTTGTTAAAGTTAAGAAAATCCCTTCGTTTAAACCCATGGTCCCACTTCATTAAAACCCTTATGATCAATTTAATCTCGTATTTAACCTATAATTAATCACAAACCACTTGTGATTAAAGCCTCGCCCCCCCTAAACTTTTTCCCCATCCCATCCTGCTATTTCACCACCCAATTGTCATCTAATTGTCAGTGCCCAAATCTAATGATCCATAGCCATATCAGCTGCGCCTGATGGTCGATTGTTAGCCGCCCGATAAAGCAATTTTCCCTTGAACCCCAAAGGTTACGTGTCAGATGTGGAGGTAGATCAGGTGACCCCTCCCAAATACCACCTTCACCACAAAAGCGGTGCAATGGCTTGGAAAACCACCTCCCCACATAAGGCAAGACCATCACTATCCACTTAACTAATCCCACACCAAATTTAAAAAGTTGCCCATGAAAACCTTGAAAACCCTCATTTTCATTCCTTTTGCCCCGTTTCATAGTAAAACCTATCTAACCCTTCCAACACCACCCTGAATCTCTGCAACACAATTTGACCTCCAATTACTTTCAAAACATTGCCATGACTCCTTCCCTAGACATCCTTGTGCAATAGAGCCATCAATTTCCTTGCCTGCCAACCTATGTTTTCTTAATGATTGTTGTATTTTGCAGGTAATTAACAGAAGACCAGAGCTTGGATAAGAAGTTTTGATACTAGTCATAAATTTTTTTTACTCCAAGACTTAGAAGGAAATCTATTAAAAAAACCCTCATTCAAAAGAAGAAAACAGTTATACATAGAACATAGAAAGAAATCATTCACACAGAGACATTAGCTGTTAAAACAAATGAACCAGATAGAGCATACAGTCAAAATACAAATAGATCAAAAATACAGAAAGTTGATCAATATCCATTACCATATATAAAAAAATAAATAATTTACTGTTGAAATACACAGTAAAAAGTTAAATGTACAATAAAAGTAAAAACACAGTAAAGGATAAAGACATGTCAGCATGTCAAAGTGTATTAGTGTCAAAATGTATCAGATGAAAGGCTAAAGTGAATAAAGCCTCCAACATGAAAGTTCAAACAAAAAAGAGCACAAAGGGCTAAAACCAAACCATAAAGGCCAGCAGTACCACAATAAAGGGGACAACATGAAAGAAGTTCAATAGCTGTCTCTATCTTCTTGCAAGAAGATATTTTTATTTCCTAGATTAATCTCAAGTTAGTTTGAGATATTTTGTAATAAAACTTTTGTATAAATACTTCACAATTCGAAGTATGTAGGGTGGATTCTTAGACATTTCTATATAAGTTTGATCAAGAGATTGTAAAGCTATTGTATCATTGACTAAGCCAGTAGGCTGGATTGATGAATAAAAATCAGATATTTCATAGGATTCGTGTGTTGAGCGAAGTGCAGACAAGTATTTTCTCATGTTGTTGTTATATTTCTTAAATTTTTTCCACAATCTTTAATGTATTTTTGAATTTGAATGCTATAACTCGAACAATATCTCAAATTTGTTTAATTAAACTCTGTTTTAACGGTTATGCATTTGAATATTTTCTACTGATATCTAAGTTAAGGAATTTTTAATTGCTCCTTAGTTTAGGTTGTTTCTTGCTAATCCATATCAAAGGATTCTTAATTTCCCTTTGTTTTTGATTACCCTCTATTCCTCATTTAAATCTCGGTCTTAGAATTCTTAATTGCTCTCTGACCCTGATTAAAATCCATTTCACTCCCCTATTCCAATGACCTGCACTTTACTCTACTAGCTTTCCCTTTGAACATTCCCTTTAGTGAGTTGATCTAGTTCTGCTACCCTTATATTGACTCCATAGCCCAATGGTCTAAAGACATCGTTCTATCCATGTGCTTTAAGGATCCCACCATCCAATATCAAATACAAATAAAAAAACCCCTGTGAGGATTCATAACTAGCCTAAAATTCAAACAAACAAAGTTAAATTATACAAAGAGCCCTCTTTGAGTATAGGTTGGCTAGAGCCTATGCTCCAAAAGTGGTTTATGGTTACCTCGGTGATTTATTTCTTTAACTTTGAGAAATTACTGAGTGATAACATAGTGGCGACCATACTGGGGATAATTTTAAAGAACAAATTTCGCCAAGATAACATAGTGGCAACCATAGTGGGGAAGACTAACATTCCTACATAAATATTTTACAAGTTCAGATATGATCTATGATGGTGGATAGTGATCAGACACACAAAGGTTTAAATCATCCACCTGACATCTCCAAATCAATTTCACAATCAAGGCTCCACTGGAGGAATGAACCTGAAAGAACAATATGAAAATATCAAGCTTTTAACTTGGATTGTTATCCAAGACATTATGTTCTTTCTCATCAAGAAAGTTTTTCAATGTATATTGTATTTTAGAGAAGATCTTAGATTAATTTATTATTATTTTCCTTTGAATATCGTAAATATAGAATCTCCTTAGACATTTGAGCGACATCCTTCTGAATCTTATGAGGATCATTTTCCTATTGAGAAGACTCAAGCAATCCTTACAATCCTTGTTCATATTCTTGTACCTTGTAAAGTTCCTGATAGATATAAGTCACTCATATTACTTCCTACACTCCATGCTTTCCCTAACAATTATTACAAGTATCTCCTTAGGTTTGATGGACAAAATGGTAAAATCACTGCCCAAAAACATATTCAAGGTTTTGAGAATTATTTGGACTTATTTGATATTGATCAAGATGATGTTAGAATTAGACTTTTTTTCTCTCTCTTTACAAAGTAAAGAGTTGGTTCAAGAATTTACCTTTTGAAAGCATCTCAAATTTCCAACAGTTTGTCAAAATTATCCTTGATAGATGGACAATCAAAGTGAATATTTTTGTGATCATAGAAGAATATAATCAGTTAAAAAGACAGCCAAATGAAACAATACAACAATTTTCTGACAGATTTAGTCAAGTCTATTAATCAATGCCATCAAATAAAGGACCTCCTCCTGATTCAACTCTCTTGCATTATCCAAAAGCATTTGATCCAGAGATAGAATTTCAGCTAAGAGAAAGAAACCCCTCAACACTAGAACAAATGCAAAACATTGCAGTAGATGTAGAAGTTAATCTGCAAATTAGAAGAGAAAAGTTAAAAACAGGAGCAGAGGAGAACAACATTGCAGAGGTAAAACTCGAAATTTTGTATGAAAAATAGAGAAAGGGATACAGAAGATCATCATGAAAGATAATTTTTTTGCTCAAAATCACCATGACATATTTATTTCACAAAAAGAAGAGGTTGATAACCATGAACAAATTCCTGCTAATTCTAACTACCATAGATCATAACATAAATTTATAGAGCAATATGTGGAGAGGCAATCTACTGATCTAATGTGTATGTTTGATGACATTACTTCTTTTAATGAGTTCCCTAATTATGATCAGTATGATGATAATTATGTTCTTCAAATCCAAACTAAATTTTTAGAGTAATCAAAAACTAGTTTGGGAAATAAAGAAATTCAGTTTCAGCAGCTTGAAAACAATGATCATCTTATTCATATCAGCTATGAAAGTGAGGAAGAAAGTGCAGAAAAATTGGAAATAAGTGAAGCTTCTTTGCCTCTTTCTTTTGAATAATTTCATTTTCTAAAGGAAATGTGGTACAAAATCTCTAAAGAAAAGGATGAGCAGCTTGTAGAAATCTATGAAGTTCCATTCAAACCTATATGCAATAAGTTGCCGCAATCCTCCCAAGTTTTTCATGATCCAATAGCTGATATGTTGGATAATGAATGCAATCAAATTTTTTCTCCATTAACCGATTATGAGAGTCAAAATCTAGATGATAAAGGTTTCACGAAACAGACATTTCAAGAAGTAGAAATATCATCACAAAGCTTATCTGAAAATCTACAGGGTGACATTTCAGTCTCATGGCATGGAGGCCATCTAGAACAATTGTACAGTTGCCTAAATTAGTTGAAAAATAGTGTATATATTTTGGAAGATCCTTTTGTATAGTTTTTAGGGTCCACAAAGGAAATAAAGTATTTCCTTATCTTGTCATTGGTTGATAAGGTTATATTGGGCTGTAGAACTTCAGTTTTAATCACAAACAAGCACAAGTGGCAAAATCCACCATTGTATTTGATGCTTGAATGGTTGCATTGGTTGTTTCATTTTACCTAACCAGTAGTTGGACAGCTTATTATAGTAAGTAGCTAGGATTTTAGTTTGATTAAATACAAGTTTTGAGTAACAAGTTTATTTCAGATCATATTTCAGTACAACATGTATCATATTTTAGTTTGTAGAAAAGGGTGTATTTTCAGTTGAAGAGTTTCAGTCACAAAGATTATAAAACAAAGCATATACATGTTTGGGATTGGCCTAATGGATCTGGCTACTAGTCGACGGTGTTCTTGACATCTCGCAAGGAGATGCCATCCCCATGTGAAGCCATTGTTAGGGTCCTATAATAATAGGAGTCAAATTTTGAATGACTATAGTAAAGCCTTGTAATATTGTACATACCTTTGCTTTTGAAAATGTTTTCCATATTAAAAAATAAAATAATGTAAAGAGGGTATGTCCTAAATGAAATTCAAAGGACAAAAAGAATAAGAGAAGGTCAAAAAAATGAAAATATATGAACCCCAAAAAACAAAAAGAGACAATGAAAATGTACAAGTCTAAATGCTAGTACTATTTACTTTTATGCATAATAATGATTGTGTGAAGCTTGTTATTCATGCCACAATCCATGGTAATCAAACTATTTAATTTTGGTTATTTCATGCTTTGAATTTTATGTTTTTAGCTAGAGAATAAAGTCTGACCAAACAACTTAATCTTGGCAAATTAGTAGATAGGTAGAGAAATAAAAGGAGCTCATTAGTTTAATCTGAGTCCTTGGAAGATATAAGGTTAGAAGTATATAGTTTGTTTTATAAAAGAAAAGATAGCATAAGGGTTTTCTAGCTTAAATGCACCCAAATAAATGAAGAAAAAATGTTAGGGTAGGTAATGGGTAAGTAGAGGAAAGGTTGCTGAAGTATAAAGTTGATTGGATCAAAACACATTCATCATGCTTAGACATATGTGCTAATATGTATGATCAATTATGAAGGCAAAAGCAAAGGTTTAGAAGTTAATTTAATTAACTTCCCCTAGTCATATTTTCCCCTATACTTACTAATTTCATATCCACAAGTATGTTCTTGTACTTTTAATCCTTCAAGTAAAAAAGGCTCAGAGCATTTCTCTAACTTTTGGTGGGATGGACCCTCGACTTAATGACTCATGGACATCAAGTGTTAGAATGCCCTTCATAAAAGTCATTTCCCTTCATTACCCTAATAAAACCCCTTTTCCTAAAGTTAAACACCATTTTGCCTCTGAAAAGTAAGAATCCCATATGAGTCCCATTTTCACTCAAAAACCCACAAAAGGGCTTTATCCTAAGTAGAAGTGTTAAATGATTATGTGGGGCATCACAATGAACAAGTCACACCTAAAAATATTATTTTACACTATGCCTAGTGTGTTTTACATTCCTGCACATTCATTTTATATTAACATGCTAACCTAATGTATTACCTCCCCGATATACTTTTTTCCAGTATTAAATAAATCATCCATATATAATATCTCAACCCATAATTTAATTATAAAATATAGTTTTACCTTGTATTTCATACTTCCCCAATGAACCCCTCTTAAATCACCAACCCTCAGTAAAGTTAAGAAAATCCCTCCATTTAAACCCATGGTCCCACTTCATTAAAACCCTTATGATCAATTTAATCCCATATTTAACCTATAATTAATCACAAACCACTTGTGATTAAAGCCTCAAGCCTCCTAAACTGTTTCCCCATCATGTCCATGCTATTTCACCACCCGACTTCCATCCGATTGTCAGTGCCTAAATTTGACGATCCATAGCCATGCCAAATGGCCGATTGTTACCCACCCGATAAAGCGGTTTTCCCCCAAACCCCAAAGGCTATGTGTTAGATGCAGAGGTAGATTGGGTGACCCCTCCCAAATACCACCTTCGCCACAAAAGTGGTGCAATGGCTTGGAAAAATGTCTCCTCACATAAGACAATACCATCACTATTCACTTAACTAATCCCGTGCTAAATTTAAAAAAGTTACCCGTTAAAACCCTGAAAATCCTAGTTTTCATTCCTTTTGCCCCGTTTCATAGTAAAACCTATCTAACCCTTCCAGCGCTACCCTGAACCTCTGTAACAAAATTCGACCTTCGATTACTTTCAAAACATTTTCATGACTCCTTTTCCAGCCATCCTTGTGCAATAAAGTCATCGATTTCCTTTCTTGCTAACCTATGTTTTGTTAATGATTGTTGTATTTTGCAAGTAATTATTAGCAGACCAGAGCTTGAATAAATAGTTTTGAGACTAGTCACAAAACTTGTTTACTCCAAGAATCGTAAGGAAATCTATTAAAAAAACCCTCATTTAGAAGAAGAAAACAGTTATACACAAAACATAGAAAGAAATCATTCACGTAGAGACATTAACTGTTAAAATAAAGGAACCAAACAGGGCATACAGTCAAAAGACAAACATATCAAAAATATAGAAAGCTGATCAATATCCATTATCATATATAAAAAACTAAATAATTTACTATTGAAATACATAGTAAAAAGTTAAAATATACAGTAAAAGTAAAAACACAGTAAAGGATAAAGACAGGTCAACATGTCAAAGTGTATCAATGTCAAAGTGTATAAGTTGAAAGGTTGAAGTGAATAAAGCCTCCAGCGTGAAAGTTCAAATAGAAAAGAAAATAAAGGGCCCAAACCAAACCATAAAGGCTAGTAGTACCACAATAAATGGGACATCATGAAAGTAGTTCAATAGTTGTCTCTTTTTATTTCCTAGATTAAATCTCAAGTTAGTTTGAGATATTTCGTAATAAAACTTTTGTATAAATAATTCAAAGTTCAAAGTATGTAGGGTGGATTCTTAGACATTTCTATAGAAGTTTGATCAAGAGACTGTAAAGCTATTGTATCATTGACTGAGCCAACAGGCTGGATTGATGAATAAAGATCATATATTTCATAGGATTCATGTGTTGAGCGAAGTGCAGACAAGAATTTTCTCATCTTGTTGTTATCTTTCTTAAAGTTTTTCCACAATCTTTAATGTATTTCTGAATCTGAATGCTATAACCGGAACAATATCTCAGAATTTGTTTAATTACACTCTGTTTTAACGGTTATGCATTTGAATGTTTTCTACTGATATATAAGTTAAGGAAATCTTAATTGCTCCTTAGTTTAGGTTGTTTCTTGCTAATCCATATCAAAGGATTCTTAATTGCCCTTTGTTTTCGATTATCCTCTATTCCTCATTTAAATCTCGGCCTTAGAATTTTTAATTACTCTCTAACGTTGATTAAAAGCCATTTCACCACTTTGTTCCAAACACCTGCACTTTACTTTGCTAGCTTGCCATTTGAACATTCCCTTTAGTGAGTTGATCCAGTTATGCTGCCCTTCTCTTGACTCCATAGCCGAATGGTCTAAAGACATCATTTTATCCATCTCCTTTAAGGATCCCACCATCCAGTCTCAAATACAAATAAAAAAAGCCCCCTGAGCATTCATAACTAGCCTAAAATTCAAACAAACAAAGTTAAATCATACAGAGAGAGCCCTCTCTGAGTATAGGTTGGCTAGAGCCCATGCTCCAAAAGTGGTTTGTGGTTACCTCGGTGATTTCTTTTTTTAATATTGAGAAATTACTGAGTGATAATACGCTCTAAGCCCCAAAACTTGCCTTGGGGTATCCCACACCCAATAGGCCCCCAACACAAACATCATGACTCACCCTCGAGTCACTCGGTTAGTGCGAAGATCTTTGCACGGAGACCTCCCAACTCTACTTAGACCGCTGTGAGGTTAGAAACGCACTGAGCTGCTGCCTGTTGTATCTCCTAGATGCGCTATTCGGAAATTGCATAACTGCTTTCCTGCATTTGCACCTGTGTCCCCTCCATCTCTGTGAGCTTGCCTTCAATTATTGTTGTGATGACGAAAGCCTCATCAATTCATGGCTGAACGCGTGCCTTCAAAACCACTTCCTTGTGCCTTGCATCATTTACATACTCCTTAAGAGCCTTGACCTATTGCATTCGTGTGAGCCTCTGTGTAAGGGCCATAGTCTGCGCAGTCCCTTTTATATTGTCATACCGTTGCTACATCTCACGCACCTCTATCTCCAAGCGTCGTATATTCGGGTCCTCCTGCAGAGCAGTGAGAACCTAAAAATATTCCTCCAACATCCTGGTGCAGTGCTTCACTACACTACTGACTTCTTCCATGCCTGTTTTTATGGTGCTGGCATGCTGTTCCCTTACCTCTGGAGGAGTTGAAGGTTGTGCCTTCAATTGTAGCTCTGCTATCTAGAGGTTCAACTCCAGCTGAACCTTGGCCATTTCTTCTCACACTTCACGCACCCCTGCTACTAACCTTTGGATGCGCGCCTCTACTGGGATGGCCAGCTCAAGGATCATTTGACAAGCTTCTTAAATAACCTATACCATCTATCTGTTCTAAGACATGACCTTGTCGCATTGCAAGCTCAACTACTCCATGTTGATCCTTTTCTTGCTCAACACCTGTAGCGTGCAACTCTCCCTAGCCCACAGTTATGTAGTAATCCCATCTTGTAGAACATAGAGCGTCTCCCGGGGGAGCGCAGCCATGTTGATCCCTATTCCTTTCAACGCACTGACTATAGGCCTATCAACCTCATTTGCTATAACTAGTGCCCCTTCTGGAAATGCTATTGTGTTGGTCGTGCAAGCATGTAACATTTCCTCGGCTGTGGTCGTTCCTACTGCGAGACTGGTCGAGAGAGTACCAGTCTGAGATGTGTGCACCTAAAACTTCTAAATCTATGTTCGAAGGGCTGCCAACACAATTTTATTCTCCTCCACAAAGTGTTGGAGGGTCTCTGTGGTGACGTTGTACACCGTCTCCCCTATATCTTGTAGATCCCCCTTAGTAAGGGTGATCAGGTCAAAAGGAAGCTTAGACACTTTTGTTTTCTTTCGCTGCCCCACCCGCTCTCTTGGGCACTGGCACTTTAATTATGTTGACCTTGTTTGTAGGTCTGCACCACCCTCCTCTATCTATAGCTCCATCTCCTGTTCCTGCTCAGGCGAAGGCAACTTTTGCCCCTCACACTCCTTCCCTGCTACCTGTTGTGCCTCTACTATAGCCTTCTGCTGCACTGTTGTGGTCTGCACAGCCTCCTAGGCCTCCTACGCCTTTGGTATTGCTGCCTCTTTTATTCTCCTTTCAAATTTGTCCAAGAATACATCTACCTCACCTAATCCATCATAAGTGGGTAGATCTCTCATTTCTGTTGAAATGTAGCGCAACGATCTTGTCATCATGTTATAGTTCAGCATGGTTACCTCATGTAACTTGTTCTGCCATTGTTCTATCTCCTCATCTAGATTTAAAGTAGAGGAGCTTTCATGCTCTGATGAAATTCGTCCATCTACAGTGGGATTTACCCAGTCTTACTCTTGTGAAGTTATCTTGTAGATGTAGTCTAAGCCGTCATCTCTTTCATAGTTGCACACTGGCTTAGTGTAGCGCAATACCTCATCAGGGTCCAAAGGTATTAGTACATGCAGAGACTTCTTCTCAAAAATTATCTTATGTTTTTTAGGTTAATCACCCCATTCATGTCAGTGGCCTAATCGATTCCTAGGAGCGTGGGGTAGGGATTGCTGTCATTAACAATCTCTATAACCTCAAAGTCAGCTAGCATGCTTGCTCGTTCAATATCCACTGTGATTCCCTGTAGTCTCCTTAGGGGTATTATCTTTTGTTGGTTCTCCATGTGCAACTGAATAGGAGACCACTGCAACGTAGGTCTCCCCATGTGTTCCCATGTCTGTTTCGGTAAAACATTCATGTCTGACCCTAAGTCCAAAATTACTTGGTCCATTTCATACTCTCCAATCTCTGCGATCAACCTCATTTCTCTTCCTGTTCTTGTTTTATGTTTTCCAATCTTTCGGACCACACATGGTTCTCCTGGCACGGTCTTAGTGCATCTATTAATGAGCTCTTGTAATCCCTTTACAACCTTACTATCATGCAGTAGCTTCATGTACATTTCCAAGAATATTGTGAGCATTGGTGGGTCCATTTCTGGCTCTGGTCTGTCTTCGATTCCTGAAGTGGAGGCATTAGCAAAGCTCTTCTTGGCCTCCATAAAAGTTTCTCGAGCACTCTCCAAATCAAACTTCGATTCCTTTGCTAGAGCTTTACGAACCCAAGTGTCATTTGCTGGTTGTTTGCCTTTATCATCTCCCGTTGTAATTCCACTTCAGAGCATGATATTCACATTGAGTTCTTCCCCGCATAGCTCAAACCTCATCATTTGTAGGTTCTGAGTCGGGGGAGATTGTAACCCTCCTTTGTCACGTATCATAGTTATCAAGGTAGGACAATCCTCCATCTCGTGATCAAACAAGGTACAATACAAACATGATGGACGTGTTGGATTCATACAATCACAAGCATAATGCCCCGGCCCTCCGTAATTGTAGCATATCAGCTGACCGCGACCTCTTTTAGGTCCTCCTCCACCCTACCTTGCTCGCACCCCTAGAATTTGGTGCACGCCATTCCTACACCCTGGTCTAGGGACTGTGTTTCAACCTGAACCATGTAGGTAGGAGTTCTATCCATCATCAACTCATAACTTCTACAGGTGCACTCATCATGTGCCACTGATGTACAAAAATTACAAAAAAATTGTTGCAAATTCTACATGTACTTCTGCAACAGATGAGAGTTTTTTGTCACATGCTTTCCTCCTATTTGGAAAATCGCACACCACAAAATAGGCACTGCACTTGGTCCTGCTTGCGCTCCCAGTCTTATTGGAATTGGCCCTCCTCTGAAGAGGTAATTTGCGAACATTGCGCAGTGGTCCTTATTGCTATAGACATTTTTGGGCACTTCAACCCCAATCATAAATGTCCATAAACAGAGGGTGCCTAAGTCTCTAAAAGTGTTGCTTTATTGTCTAAAGGAACAAGGTCAATTGATTACATCATCTCCCAGAAATTCTCCACTGAAAACTGCTCATAAAAGGTCAAAATTGGACCATACTGAAAGCTCAATGCAGGGGGTGCAATGCATATCACCTTCCCAGTGTACAAGGTGCGATGCATACTGATTTTCTCCTCTGTAGGGTGCGATGGTCTGGAATGGACAAATGGCAGGGAAAAAAATGCGAGGTGGAAGATCATTGAACCTTCCAGAAGCTTCCCCTCTGACACTTGCCTCTCCATTTTTGACCGGGGATGAGTAAGAGATTATCATTCTCCAAGTGGGAGTAAGAACTTCAGAGAGAAGACACTAATCAAGATCCTAGAAGATGACTCACCTTTCTATAATCATCTATATATGGATCCCTCATCATAGAAATCCAGGGGTTGGAATTTTGTATCTTATAGAGAAGTGCTGTTGGTTTTCTGGTGTACATTCATAGTGTTGGGTGATCTAAGTTTTACTTGAGGTGAAGAAGGGCTTCCTAGCTAGAGGATGATGCTGGGTCAGAACATATGGTTGTAATCCTCTTGCTACTTTTCATCTTAATAAATCTATTCTTTTTTCATATTCTTGTGTACTTGTTTATATATGCATGTATATGGTTAATACACATCTGATACTGTATTATTTATGAATTTAGATCCTTGTTTCTTGGATAGTAGTATGTTGCTGTGATTCCACAGGTTCTTTTGACGCTGAGCAGACAAAGAGCAAGCGGAAAAACTCTATCAAGAAGGAGAGGGAATCGAGCGCAAGACTCGGGTTGTTCTTCTTGGTTCTCCTCTCGTCTATTTTCATAAAAGGAAACAATAGTAGACTTTGATTGTTTGTTTCTAAGATAGCCACCCATCTTAGTGGGAATAGCAGCATCCGAGTGGACATTATTCCCGGATAACAGGAGCAGTTGTTGGTCTCTCACCACAGTGTTGTAGAAGAAACTATTAGGCTACCTGGTTTGGCACATCCATCCTTGGTGCTACTTTTTTATCAAATAATTACTCTGAATTTACCACTATCACCAATCCTCAGGGTACTACCAACACCACCTCTCAAGGTACCACTACCAACACCCCACCACAAGGTCATAATACAATGGCTAATACCAAGACAATACCATTTGTAGCTTCTTTGAACCTCCCAAATCTTACGAAACCTACAAATGGCCCCATTTCTCATGATCCCAAATGACCACCCATGTCGACCAAATTACCATCAAGCATTCCCAATTTTAAAGGTAAACTACAAGATGACCTATCTAACCATGTCTTAACATTTCATTTATGGTTTTCCTTGAATAGAATTATCGAGAAATTTGTTAGACTGACTATTCCAACACACCCTCACACACCCTATTGTGAAATGGTGTGTTAGTGAGACCATAGGATCAAATGGTACCTTTGAGTCCTTAGCTAAGGCCTTCCTCACCTTCTTGCAATTCCCAGTCTGCCATGACACTGGGTTGGAATTACTAGCTCAATTTCGAAAAAATACTTCCACCCATATTTTAGATCATGTTCATGAATGGTGGAAGTGCCTAAGCCTTTGTAAAGTGGATGTGTCACCCACTATTCTTTTGGATTTATTTTTGAAATCATGTTTTCCCATAATTCCAAAATATTTTTCAACCACCTTGCTCAAACAAGAAAAGAAGCCATCAGTAAACCTCAACAATTTGAGCTCATTTACATGTAGTCATGGTACCTTTTCTCTATCATTCTCTATGCTCCACACTTGAATTACTTTACTCAAGATAAACTAGGAGCATCAAATGTTGTTGATGGGTTGATTAGGACCCTTACCCAAACTCAACTAGGGAATCACCTCCCATATCTTGGAACTCCTTATTGATGAGCTCTGGTATAATACGAATGTTGCAACTCCTAGGGCTACCAAATTTAATTTTTCAATTCAAGATTAATACAATCTTAACAGGTTACAGTGCTATATGCATAGGAATTTAAGCTATACTTAAGCTCCTTTCTGACAGTGGATCAAACCAAGGCATACAAAGACCATTTTGCAAATTAAATCTAGGTTGTACAAGGAAAGGACTTCTAGTTTATTTGCAAGAAACATAAATGTTATGTGAAAGGAAATGCTAATTTACTTGCAATAATATATTAATATATATATATATATATATATATATTATATAATATAATATATTATAATATTATTTATTTATTTTATTTATTTTATTTATTTTATTTATTTTATTTTATTTTTATTTTTTATTTTTATGTTGTGGTTCACAAACACCCTAGTCAATAGGTGGTGCTACGTCCATGGAAAAATCTGGGTTGATTGACCCCGAAGGGAATCTAGCCCCGTGACCCACTAGCAAGGTTGGACCCCAAGGGCTTTGGGGAGATTGGACTCTATGACCTCCCGATGGCGAAGCACTGGTTTTGACCAACTGAGCTAACCCTTGGGGCTACAAGAAATGTAAATACTACATAAGAAATAAATTCTAATCTACTTTCAATAAATGTAAATGTTCATGAAGGGAAATTCTAATCTAATTTCAAGAAATAAAAGTGCTTGGAATGAAAACCCTAACCTATTGCAGAAAGTAAACCTAATCTAGTTGCATAAAGTAATTGGATGAAATAAATCTTAAACTATTTCATTCAAGGGATACTCTATGCTAATGAAAAAACTCAACAACTTATTTAAGAAGCAACAAATAAAACTATCTGTGCTATTAAATTCATGGAATCAATTAGTAACCATAATTGCATAAATAAATTGCATAAATGAAAAGAAAGCTCCTAGGTGGTCTCATATCTTCCTCAAGATTTTTCCCAAGTTCTAAAAGACATTATAAATGGCTAGGAAGAAAAAATCAAGATTAAAGAGAAATTCTAGTCAAGTTTTGAGGGATTTTATGTAGTGCTACAGGATGTTACAATATTTCTATAGGATGCTACGGGATTGCCCTGATTTTCTACAGGATTGGATCCAAGAGAATTCTAAGGGATTCAAAGGTGATATGTGTTTGGTCAATTTATCTTCCTAAGATGGGATGGAGATTTTATAAACAGATGAGTGATAGTGTGTGTAAGGTGATTTCTAAATGAGTGAGTGTGTGTTATTGGTGGTTTCTAACTACCTTTTAAATTTGCAAAGGAAAAATCTTGAAAGAAATATCTCGAAATGAAACTGAAAGCAAAATAGAAAAAACCACTTTCTAATAGCACTAGTCACTACTCATGCTGCTGCAATAGAAAGATAAGAAAAACTACTTTAAAGACCAGTTATAATGTTTAACTCTTCCTAACTCTCTGCTTCCAACATATGGTACTATGTGAAACACGATTAAGAAGTAGTTAGAAATAGGTCTAAAAAGTACTCAAAGAAAGTTGTAATTTATTAGTATTCTGATCTCTTAAGGATGAACAGCTTATGATAAAGAGACCATCAATATGTTAGCATACAACTTGAGAAACTAAACTAGAAATCAACTAGGAAAACAGAGTAAAGGCAGCAACTTATGAATATGACAACTGAAAATACTATTAGAGATAAAGAAAATACACAAAGACACACAATCCCAGGTTAACACCTGCAAAAGACAGTCCTCATCAGTTTAAAGTAAATGCTGGAAATGAAATGACAGTGAAAGGAAACCAAATCTGTACATGTGTTAAAGAAAAGGAAAATTGTTGAATTCAAAAGAAGGAAATGACAAGAAAATAAAAGTAAATTACTGTACAAAGGCTGTTATGAATGGGGGCCCTCCATCCACAAAGCCCAAAGAAAGATCAGCTACGTAAAAGAGTCAAACAACAGTCTTCTATTAATTCATGATGCAGAAATTACAGTCAAATAGTGTTGAAACAACAGCTTCAAAACAGAGTTTCTGTGCTCACTAAAAGCGTAGCAATTACATAAATGAAACAACTAAAAACTAATCCTTAATCGTGCGCAGACACTGGATTTTATAAGCAAGTAAACAACTGCCTACTGCGTAAAACATGTGACTGGAAATTAACTAACAGCATGCTAATTAAATGGTTCAGCAACACGTCAATAGGTCCGTGGATGATCTGGAAGGTACGGTCGTTATGGAGGTTGAATCCAAGATTGGATCCTGTCTCCCATGACCTGCGTGGAGTGGAGGAGTTGCCATCTGGAGTGACGTGTCCTTTCAGCTCACGCAGCACCGTTTGAGTTGACTTTGTTGACCGAAGTTGGATCCTCGTTGACCGGAGGTATGCGTGGCGTTGCTGACCAAGCCAATAGCACAGGAACCTTCAACACCTTCATTCCCACGTGCCCATGTGATTCATTTCTCAAAATGACACGTGGAACATGGAGATCATTGAAAAGGCTGCGGAATTGTTGAATGGCTGCGGAATTGCCAGACAGCTGCGGAAACTCTGTGCATATGTCAAAAATCTAGACAAACAGTCAAAGATTTAGCAAAGTCAACCAATCATGCTTAAAGACATCAAATGTAATGATCTGGGTAATTTTATGAGGAAAATAGGGCAAAAGAGAGGGATAAGTGAGGAAAAACTGTAGGTAATGATGGATAATTAGGTGCAAGTTAGAGGCTCTACATACCCCCACTACGAGGGTGTTGCATGTCCTCATGCAATGAAAATATTGTTTAATCCATATGCTGAGATGCCTCTGCTAAGACATCTAATCTTCTCCTCTTCCTCTGTGTAGCTACATTGACTCTTGGTCTTTTTATCAAGCATCTGAATCTCAAATTAATCAAAGCTCTGCTTAGCTTTCTGCATTTCTTCTTTAGCTTTTTGTTTTCTTTTTGCCAAAGACCCATATGAAGCATTGTATTATCGTGAACCATCTTGTCCACATTGCTCCTTTCCTTCAGTTTTTCATTTTCTTGTTTGATGTGGCGATTTAGTACCTCTAGCTCAAATACTTCTTGCTTCAGTGATTGAACCTCTTGTTCAAGAGGTAGAACAGTGCTTGGACCAGCAGCAGCTTGTTCTAATGTCTCCAAGTAGTTATATAATCTCTGCTGATCTGGGTCAATCTCCGGTGACTTCTTTGGACTAGGTTCATGCTCAGATTCAAGTTCATGCTCAAATTCAAGTTCATGCTCAGATTCAAGTTCATGCTCAAAAGGACTTTCCTCACGTGGAGGACTAGTCTCATCCTGCTCAACATGTGAAGGGCTTTTCTCAAAGTCAAGTCTTGTAGCACCCTTCTCAGGTGTGCCCAAGTCAATAAAGAATGACTCTTTGTTATTTGTGGCCCTCATTTTGCCTTGTAACCTGCTGCTCCTCCTCATGGTGGTGATGCTCTGTTTTTCTTTTGGTTGCTTCTGCTTTTGTTTTTGCATCTTCTTGGAAAGGGCAGTCTCATGAAGTTGGGCCAACCTATGTGCCAATGGCTGAGTGTCCTCTTCACTGGAATTTTTAGGAGTGAGGTAGGTTTCCTGAGCTATAGCTTTTCTTTTATCTTTCTTTTGTTTCTTCCTACTCTCCTTTCTCTTTTGAACAACCTCTTGTAATATTTCTTGCAGGGTTTCTGTTATGATTCCTTGGGCTGCTTGGTCAATGTCTACAGCAGGCTCAAGGTCAATTTCTTCCTCAGAGTTATGGGTAACATTTTCTTCTTCAACAAGGTCCTGGACAGTTTCTTCTTGGACAGCAGTTTCTGGGGTAACCTCTTCTCTTTTTCTTCTACTCTTTCTAGGCACAGAGGCTTCTCCTGCCTCTTGGAAGTGGTTCCTCACAAGAAATCTTTCCCAGGTATCCCTTTTGGCCTTT
>APFE030919999.1:0-23479 GCA_000404065.3 Pinus taeda | reverse complement strand
TGAGAAGAGCGAAAACAATCTTTTCCCGACTCAAAAATTCATGAACAGAAAAATAAACCTCTAGCAGATTTAACCATTTATCTACGACATCTGCATCTATCTGACCCCCGAATATGGGGATTTCAAAATTAACTTTTACCTTAAAGGGCGTGGCGTTTCCAGAGTAGTTGCTGGAAGCCGATGCATCACTTCTGGGTAGCCGCTGAAGGATCTGAGAAAAGTTGTCCATCATCGCGTTCCGTTGTCGCTCGAGGGCTTCTTCGAGCAAGATTTTGATAGAATATCCTACCCCCTCGTCTTTCTTCTCATCCTCCATGGGATGCCTTCGGGATTTGCGAGGCTAGTCTTGCAAAGGTTTGACCAGTTCAAGCCCTAACTCCTTATATCCCGACCTCGTTGGGGACATGCAAAGAAAAAAACGAAGAAAAAACAGACCGCTCTAATACCACTGATCTGGACTTAAACATGAATGTAACAAATTACAGAGATAACCATAAACACATATATGCAGCGGAAATAGTGCTTCATTTCATTAATCTAAAATACTGAAATATGCTTACAAACAGTAATGGAAATAAACCAGCTAGGGTGATGGTAGCTTATCTCTGAGAAGAGATGTGGTGGCTACATGCCTCTGAACTGTGTTACAATGAGGCTCGAAGTCCTATTTATTGTTGAGAAACAATGGAAAACCATTAGCATTCCAAAACCTAACCCTAGAAGATGAAACGCCAAATTGTGGGCCCCATTTGGGTAAATTGGTACATCAACTTCTCGAGGTCGTAACTTTGGCATACGATCTCCGTTTAACGCGTACAATAGCTCGTTAGAAAGATATATCCGAGAACTACCACTTTGGGAAGAGAAATGCTAGTCCATGGACCCATGTTGCCCCCCGATTTCCCAAAAAACGTCGTTTAGGGCCTCAAAACGGCTCTAGAAGTTCAGGACCCGAAAAACTGTTAAAAATAGTAAGTTGTGCTACAATTAAGGAAACTAAAAATGTTGAAAGAAATAATGGTGGGGGTCCAGGTGGACTTGGCAAGTGGCCACCAATATCCACCTAGATCATGAATTCTCTTTAAATATGGGCTATTCATTCATCCTAGGAATTATGCAAGAGATTAGGGGCTTGGAGAGCTACAAAATTGGCTAAGTGTTGGCCAAGAGATAGCTTGTGAGCTAAGAGAGTTGAGCCTACTGTTGCAGAATTGTTCTAGTGAGAACAAACTTTGTATCTTCACCCATATTTATGATATATGCAATACAAATAGTGGGGTTTTGAGCAGTGGTTTTCCCTAGATACATCTTGTGTTATGTGCCATTGATTTATCTTCTTATTTTTCATATTGTTTTCATCGATCTATTGGCTTCCATTGGTTGAAAGTAAAAGTAGATTCTTGTCCTATGCTTTAGTAAATTGCATGAGTTTGTGAATCTACATGATTTTATACGTGGTATCAGAGCTAAGAATAATATACTAGAGGAGATTTCGAAGTTTTGAGTTTTGGGTTACAGGTGAAATTTGAATTTGCAATACGTACTTCAGAATCGGTAGTTGACATTCTACAGTTTGCGGCTCAAGTATGCCTTGGAAGGAAAATAAAATTTTATAGCCTGGAGGGATAGAATGGAGGTTGTGCTAGAGGATAATGGCTTTAAGGAATTCATTGATCAAGAAATTCCTAAGCCAACAACATCAGATGCCCCACTTAAATCTTATCATGCAAATTTTATTAATGTTTACATTACCTAAAAATATTGAGAAATATTGGTGAATACCTTCATTTTGGAAACTATAAATTATTTACTAATATAAAATTCATTATTTCTATTTTATTCAAATTCCCAACTTGCCTTCTCAAATTGAATCTTAGGTAGGATATAGTCTCATTCCATTATTTCAAATTATATATATATATATAATATATACTATATTATAATACTATAATATATATATAGATATCTCACATTCCCAAATATACTCTCACATTTACTAAGGAGAAGACATGGTCCTCTCCATTTAATTATATCTCACATTCCCAAATGTACTCTCACATTTACTAGGGAGAAGACATGGCCCTCTCCATTGAATTACATCTCACATTCCCAAATGTATTCTCACATTTACTTAGGAGAAGACATGGTCCTCTCCATTTAATTACATCTCACATTCCCAAATGTACTCTCACATTTACTTGGGAGAAGACATGGTCCTCTTCATTCAATTACCAATATATATATTTATCTCATTTTCCAAAATGTACTCTTAGATTTACTTGGGAGAAGACATGGTCCTCTCCCATTAATTTAACAATTTTATATTCATATCACATTTCCAAATGTACTCCCAGATTTACTGGGGAGAATAGAAGTCAACTGTAAGGATGGAGGAGAAGGTAATGGATTTAATGAGAGGTGGTTGAGGTGGAGAAGAGAGGGATGGTATAAAAAGGAAAGGAGGAAGGGAAAAAAGGGGAGGTGTGGGGGTCTTGCTTTGATTTTGAGGTTGGCTGTGATTTTGGTGACCTTAAGAACCTGTGGAGGTTTCTTGGGTTGTTGAGAGGAGGGAAATATTGTTTATCTTGGTCTGGATTATTTATTTTGGACACGCTATATCTGGTTGGAATTAGGCTCGGAGGGCTAGGGATCCTGTGGAGGTTTCTTGGGCTAGGAACTATTTCCTAGTTGGCTAGGAGGTAAATCCAGTTGGGTTAATCAAGAGAAGCATTTCAGCAGGAGTAGCAACTCAAAGGCATCTCCACCAGCCACCAGTATAGGTATTCCTCTATGCATATATTACTCATGTAAATTATTGAAATTAAATGTTCATTATAAGTTATAGGGATTATAATGTAAATGGTAAAATTTTCATTGTTTAAAAGTCTTGCAAGAAAGTAAATTATTTCCTCTTATTGCAATTAAATTCCTGAGAAAATAGATTCGTTAGAAGACCCTAGGATAGGGCCTTACAATAATGGCTTGAAGGAATTCTTTGATCAAGAAATTCCTAAGCCAACAACATTAGATGCGCAAAATTTGGCCGAATGGAAGAAGTGTGTGGTGAAGGCGAGGCGGATAATCCTTGAGGGAGTTCAAGACCACATTGTCTTGAGTCTCCATGGAAAGGAAACTCCATAATATGATATGTGGAAAGCATTGACGGACTTGTATCAGAACAACAGTGAACAAAGGAAATTGGCATTGAAGGACAAACTTCGAAAAATCAAAATGGAGAAAGGTGAAACTATTCCAAAATTCTTGACCAAGTTCACTCAATGTCATGATGAACTTGGAAGTGTTGGAATCACGATTTTCGAGGATGATATGGTGAGTCTTGCTCTTTTGGGACTCCCAAAGAGTTAGCATAGTTATCAAGACTCTATCAATGGTTGGGAGAAGTTGTTGGATTGGGAATGACAGTGGTCAAATTTGATGCAGGAGGAGATCAAGAGGAACACCAGGGATGGCTCTTCATCAAAGACTGATGATGAAGAGAAATGTGCCTTAATGATTAAGGTGAAGAAGGGGAAGGGAAAGCTTCCCATTCCAAATCGAATTCTTATCATGGAGGTAAGCCATGATGAAATTTAAGTTCTTTCATCGTCATGAGTTGGGCCATTTTGCTACAAATTTTCCACTCAAGAACTCCAAGAACAAGTCCTTTGGAGGAATGGCGGGTGAGGCTTTGTCCTCTCAATTTGAATTGGAATTTTCCCTCATTGCATGCATGGTGTCATCAATGATGGGAAGTTTATGATACTTAGAAATTGGAGCTTCGTTCCACGTGATTGGTGACAAAGAGTTATTCAATGACTTGGAGGAGAAATATACAAGACGCATATCGAGATGGGTGATGACAGAAAGTATAGTGTTATTGGATTGGGTACGATTACTTTTCAGAGGGAGCATGGGACCCCACTCATCTTAAATAATGTTAGGTATGTTCCCGGCTGAAGAAGAACTTGATATCCATTTCCACGCTTGAGGATAAAGGCTATGATGTGATCTTCTCGAAAGGAAAGGCGTTCCTTTGACACATAGCCATAGGTCAGGTAAAGAAGATAGGATTTAGGGGAAGAATATCTCTAAGCTAGAGGTAGAAGAGTGTGATGCTTAGAGCACAAATTCAGAAAGGGTGCAGAGCCGAGATGTTGGCGAGTTGTGGCACAGGTGATTGGGCCACTTGAATCATGTGGCTTTGAAGATATTGCAGCAAATCTCTACCATTATTCCCAAAGGTACGCTTGAGCAAGTTGATACATGCAAGGGATGTACTTTGGGAAAATACACCAAGTATTCCTTTCACGACAGAGGAATTCTAGCATAGGCTATTCTAGAGTGAGTCCATTCAGATGTGTGTGGACCATTCTCGACAGCATCCATGACCAAAGGCATGTATTATGTTATATTTGTTGATGACTATTCTCATAAATGTTGGATATTTTTCAGGCAGAAAAGGGTCAAATTTCCACAAAATTTTGTGATTTTAAAGCATTGGTGGAGAGAGAGTCAGGAAAGAAGGTTAAAGCTCTACGGAGTGATAACAATGGTATGTCTCAAATGATTTTAAGAACTTCTATGCAATGGAAGGGATTAAACGAGAGTTGACGACACCCCATAACCCTCAGTAGAATGTGGTGGTTAAGAGGAAGAACATAAGCATACTAGGGGCAGCAAGGGTAATGTTGCATGATCAGGGCCTACCACTACACTTGTGGGATGAGGCATGCAACACAACGGTTTATGTTCAGAACCATAGCCCACATCAAATACTTGAGATGAAGACACCATAGGAGGTTTATTCCGGTGAGAGGCTAGATGTTGGTCACTTCAATATTTTTCGGTGATCAGTATATTGCCAAGTGACCAAAGATGCATGGAAGAAGGTTGAGCCTACAATAGAGTTGGGGATATTTGTGGGGTACACTGATACACCTCACAACTATCAAGTTTACTTGCCAACCAGAAGGATGATAGTGGTTCATAGAGATGTCAGATTCGATGAGGAGAAGGCCATCGAATTTTACCTTGAGAGGGAGCTTGAGTTACATGCAGATGAGGAGATTTTAGCTCCTAAGGTTAAGGAGCCTCAGATTGATGTGGAGTAGCCACATGTAGAAGATACAGGAGTGGAGACATCCACTCAAGCAGAGTCTTCCAGAGAGGGAAGAAAGCACACTAGATAGGCTGATAGATTGTTGGATGATGCACAGGAGAATGTGGGAGCACCCACTTCTCAGCGCAGGCAAAGGAGGTCACCTGAGAGGTACACTGGATACATGGCTCTTATGGGAAAATGTCTTGTGACAAAGCCATATTCCTTTAAGGAAGCAATGTAACAGCTGGTTTGGGTTTATGCCATGGTGGATGAGTATGACTCCATTGTTCATAACATATTTTGTGATGTGGTCCTGAGACCGAAGGACAAGTCAGTGGTGAGCTCCCATTGGATTTGCAAGGTAAATAAATCTACAGATGGTAGTGTGGAAAAGCATAAGGCTAGATTTGTGGCTCATGGCTTTTCATAGGTAGAGGGGATTGACTATGATGAGACCTTTGCTCCTATTGCAAGGTACTCATCAATCATATCTATATTGGCACTATAGACACATATGGGTTGGAAGATACATCAAATGGATGTGAAGACATCCTTCCTTAATGACACGATTGAGGAAGAGGTGTACATAAAACAACCTGAAGGTTTTGAGACTTTTAACTGTGAGTCACATATGTGCCAGCTCATGAGAGCATTGTATGGGTTGAAGCAAGCACCTTGTGCTTGGTACACCAGGATAGATGGCTACTTCACTAGATTGGGCTTCACAAAGAGTGAAGCAAATGTGAACATGTACCACATAGTGGTGGAAGGCCAACTGTTGATAATTATACTTTATGTTGATGACCTCATACTGACAAGTGATGATCAGCTAATCACATATTGCAAGGAGGACCTTGCAAGAGAGTTTGAGATGAAGGACATGGGGCTCATGCATTACTTTCTTGGCATGGAGGTATGGCAGGGTGATGGGGAGTTGTTTGTGTCTCAGGGAAAGTATGCCAACAAGATACTCAAGAGATTCTACATAGAGAGAAGAAAACCCATGGAGACTCCTTTAGAAGGTAACTGGAAGAAGGAGGATGCTATTTCAGGAGAAGTAGTGGAAGCTATTGTTTATAGGTAGCTTATGGGTTCACTCATGTACTTGGTGAACACACGACGCAATATGTGCTATGCAGTTAAACAACTTAGTCAAGCGATGGTTAGGCCTACCAAGCTGTATTGGAAGGCGAAAAAGCATGTGTTGAGATACCTCAGGGGAACTTATCAATATGGATTACAGTACATACAGACAGGGGGAGTGAAGCTTCAAGGCTTTAACGATGCAGATTAGGCAGGGATTCCATCCGACAGGAAGAGCACATTAGGAGGGACCTTTAGTATTGGATCAATGTCAACTTCTTGGTACAATAAGAAACAAAGATTGATTACACTCAGTTCAGTAGAGGTAGAGTACATGGTTGCGAGTCAAGCAACATGTGAGGCCATCTAGATGAGGAAGATCCTAGTTGGTTTGTTTGGTCAACAGATGGATCCAACTATTATTTATTGCGATAATAAGAGTTGTATCAAACTCTTTGAAAATATAGTTTTTCATGATCGTTCCAAGCATATTGATATCCGATATAATCATCTTAGAGATTATTTATTGAGGTGGATTATGTTGTTAGACTACATTCCCACAGAGGAGCAAGATGCTGACATTTTGACAAAGGCATTGTCAATATGTAAATTCAAGTTTCACAGAGACAAGATCGGGGTAGATGATAATCCATTTCTTGTTGAGAGGGAGTGTTGAGAAATGGAAACAAGAAATTCCAGTTTATTTTGTCCTTGAATTAAACTGAGAATTAAAATCGAATTCTATTCTCATAGGAACTTGTAAATAGTTAATTAAGTTTAATTAACTTAATTATCTTAGGAATTTCGATTTGGAAGTCTTTCTGTAGTCGTGTATATGTTGTCCCTAAGTTTTAGGGGTTCAGTATGAGTTTAAATTGAGTTGGAAATTAGATCACTCAATTTACTGAGTTAAGTTCAGTTAAATTAGTTCCAAACTATTTGAGGAACTAATAGAGAGTTAAGAGTCAGTTGGTGCACCAGTGCATCCACAAGTATCACCCTAGTTAACTAGAGGTTCCCTCATCAGACACTCATGCATGTCGATTATGAGAAATACCCAGTTGAGACTAGAGTGCAGAGACAATGTACTATTAGTTGTATTATTTACTGGAGTGTAAATATCATGCATGCATCAAAGATCGATCCTATGTTTGGATTGTGAAGTTTTGGAAGCACGAATTCCCTTTAAATACAGGCTATTAATCCTAGGAATTATGCAAGATATTAGGGGCTTGGAGAGTTGCAGAATTCGCTATGTGTTGGCCAAGAGCTAGCTTGTGAGCTGAGAGAGTTGACCATACTTGTGCAGAATTGCTCTAGTGAGAATAAGCTTTGTATCTTCACTAATATTTCTAATATATGCAATACATATATCAAGCTTTTGAGTAGTGGCTTTCCCCAGATACATCTTGTCTTATGTGCCATTGACTTATCTTCTTCTTGTTCATATTTTTTTCATCAATCTATTGGCTTTCGCGGGTTGAAAGTAGAAGTATATTCTTGTCTTGCACTTTAGTAAATTGCATGAGCTTGTGAATCTACAGGATTTTCTACAACTTTAGGGCTTCAAAATGAGCTCATGCACTCAAAAGGGTCAAGGAGGGCACAAGGCGCATTGATGAAGGTTGAATTAGTTAAGCTTCAGGTCTTTAGGGTGCGCTCATGTGCTCAAGGAGGGTGCAATCCTTGAAGTTGAAGGAGCGCGCTCAAAGGAAGGCTTGGTTCTTCAAAGGCATGATTTATAACGAGGAAGGGGAAAGATGCTTTAGGAGTGCCATATACAATCTTGGAGGGCACATGGCACACTTTTGAACAACGAAGGATTCCTAATCTAGGCTTAAGAGTGCACTCATGTGCTTCTTTCCTTAATGGGTTCACTTTACAACCAAAATTTGTCCAAGTCTAGAAGATAGCACAAGGGGAAAGCACAATGAGCTTAGACATAAAATCTTGTGTGACACATACCAAAGCATCAAGAAAAATGAGACAATCTTGAACAATGATAAATAAACATCAAAAGACCACTTTACATACATTCTCCAAGTACAACAAATAGAGTGTGTGTGACTACGACCAAAAAGTGTCGTTTTACAACAAAAAATGGGTTACCATGAAATATACTAAAGACGTTATAATAAATTGATGACACATAAGAATGATAAGGAAAAATTGAAACATATAAAATGACTTGAAACAACACTTGAAGCCTAAGGAAACGCTAGATGAAATGGTGAAATAGGCTCCAAAAATTGAATGTAGTGAAATTTTGGGGGGTGTTGTAGCAATGAAAACACTTGGAAACACACTGGATGAGCTTCAACTTCTCTGTTTAGGAAGGAGTTTTCAGTTAAAGGGTTAGCCCTTTAGGAAGTATTGATTCACAAATTAGATGGCCTTGGCTTCCTCTTTTAGCTTGATTATATACATAGTACCCCACTTCCTTTCACTTGGTTCAACACACAAAGGACATGTCATATCACAATTGTTTCAATCCAAGAAAGGGTAATATGCACGATGAGTTTATGATATTCAGAGTGTCAGTTTTCATCTATGGTGTTGCTTCATTGCTAGTAGGCCTAGACAGTACCTTGACGAAGACACTTTAGGAGCACAAACATTTCTTCGTTGCCAGCAGACTAGAAAGTACCCTAGCGAAGTTGCTTTCTTCACCTCCCCACATAGGAAGTATTTCTCTTCTTTCACCCTTTATTTATTTATTTAATAGGAATTTGCTTCGACACTTACTATTTTCAATGGGCGGAAGAGGGATCCTAACTTATTGAGAGAAAAGGAGGTTTACCCTTCAAACAAGTATTTTAGAACTTCTAATATTGGTTTTCTCGCTTTATATTTTCTCCTTATCCTTCCACTACTAGATTGGATAAGCATGTAACACACAAATAGATTCATACCAAGTTGAGTAGTTTGGATACTAGCATAAGTACAGATCTAATAGGTTCCCTCAAGGTTTTCCTTTTGAATGTATCATATTTTCCATCCAAACTTAGCTCAACCTATGGAATTTTCCCAAACAAAGAAGAAGAACAAAAAGATTTCCAAGTGTTGCAATTGTCACATTTTCTCTTTTGTTCCACCACAAAGTCCTTTTGAGCCAGGCACTTTTCACACAAGCTCTTATTTATGTACAAGGACCAAGACAAAAAACAAGAAATGACACGATTAACATGACACGCATATGATTGAAACTGATTCAAAAGAAAAGAAAAAGGACAAACTGTACATGAAGCACAACTTAGAGCTGCTATTGAAAATAGTGCTTCAAATCTCAGCCATTTATGGGAAGGGGGTCAATCCTGCCATCTAAGGATTTCAGCTTGAAGGTATTATGACTGAGCTTCTCTTCAATGGTGAATGGGCCAATCCACAGAGGTTGGAACTTCGTGTGTTTTCCTTTCACTTCGCGGGATTTGTCCCACTTCAATACTAAGTCACCCACATCGAAACACTTAGTCCCTATGGATTTCTTGTCAAACCAACGCTTAACACAGTTTTAATGGATGACAATATTTCTTTGGATTTGATCCTTTCTTCCTCAATTTTTATCAAAGTATCTATCCTTCTTTGAACCAGAAGACAAGGTCTACCTTGGGACTCTTGGGAGAGTTGCAATGCTAGGAGATACAGGTTCGCAGGAAATGTTAAAATATATCGGCGTTGCTTTGATGAATGTGGGAAGATTTATTCAATAACATATATTCCCCACTATTGGAATGGTTCCTTGATTGCTACTAGTAGCAGTGGGGCGACTAATTTCTGATCCCAACTGATGCATCTCTGACAAGCTGGGCACTTGCGAACATAAGTGTGATCATCTTCTAACAAGGTGGGCCAATAATAACCAACCCTCATTACTTTATCTACAGTTGTATCGTCTGCATAGTGACCACGTGTTGGTCTGTCATGTAATTCTTTCAATACCTTCTCTGTATCTCGCAGCTCAAGGCATCTTAGCAAGACACTATTGTGGTGATTTCTAAAAAGCATGCCATGAACAAGTTGGTAGGATAGAGCTTTAAGTCAAATTTCCCTCTTTTGTTTATTCGATAAATGTATCGGCAAGGTTTCATGCTCTAATAGTTTCCATATATCAAAATACCATGCCATTGTTGATTTGATTTGGGGAACATATTCAACGTTATAAGATAGTACTCATGATAGGGCCTGAAATATTTGACTGCATTATATACAACCTAATTTTTGTTTTCGACGGAAGGATAATTTAGCTCTAACCGCTATAAGATAGCACTCATGAAAGAGATAGGTCGTTTGTTTCTTTCAACATCCTTTTGAGTCAGTATGACCATAATAGACGAATCTGAAGCAGAGGTATAAAGTAGGAAATATTTTCCATAATCAGGACTGAATAATGTAGGTGCATCAATGATAACTTGTTTAATTTGAGCGAAGGAATCCTTTTCCCTTTTGTCCCATTTATAAGTCACGTCTTTCTTAATCGTCTCTTGTAGAGGTTTAACTATTTTAGCATAATAATAGACGAAATTTCGCAAGAAATTAATCTTCCCTAAGAAAGATTGCATAACCTTATTATTCACCGAAAACGGTATTTGAGTTATAGATTTGACCCTTTCGGTATCAACCTTGATTCCTCTTTTTGTAATGGTGTGCCCTAAGAGAGTGCCTTCTGACACATCAAATATGTTATTATTGGGATTGAGAGAAATCCCATATTTGCAACAACGCTTAAATATTTGTTTCAGATGACGTACATGATCTAATATTCTTTTGTAAAAACAAAGTGACTTCATCCAAATAAACAACTACATTTTGACCAATCAGGCCACAAAAAGTTGGCATTATGATACAGGTGTTGTCCTTGATGGCAACTCACTCAGATGAAAGATTAAAGTGTAGCATGTCAACAACAAAGAATTACAGATCAGACTACAAAGAATGAAGAAAGAGAGGTATACGCAGGTTCACCTTGTCCAAGTTGCGTATACATGCAGGTTCACTGAACAAAAGGAGCGTATACGTACACATGCACTTTCACAGAAGGAAAAGTGTGTATATCTTGGAAAAACAAAGTTTTTGGTCCAAGGTATTTGACCCAAGGTAATTGGTCCGAGGTATTTGGTCCAAAGTATAGGTCCTAAGTAGTTTTGGTCCATGGTATTAAGAAAGGCCTAAAACTATATAAGAAGGATAAGATCATTAGGCCAAGTGAGCAAGTATTTTGAATATCTTATGAGGTGTTGGATCATATATGCAGGTTAATGATCTTCTGATAGTTTGCTTGATCTGATCTAAGGAGGCATCTATATGGCTGATGAAGGTTGATGAATCGAGATCATAAAGGCTTAAAAGTATTCTCATTACGTGGTTTGATCTTGAACAGTCTACACCTGAATACTAACGCATGCTTTGTTTTTTTTTTTTAATATTTTGTATTTTGTATTTTTATTTTTTGTAAATGTGATGATTTGGGTATGACTAAAGTTTGGAATAGTTGTGATGTTTTAAGTTAGCATTTACAGATCTATATGCAGGTTCACTTTAGTAAAAGAGCGTATACATGCTGGTTCAACACATGGAAGTAGCGTATACCTTATGAAGCATGATGTATAAAGTTTCAGCAGTCTCTGTTTGCTATTGCAGAGTTCTAGGTTATGTTCTAATGACTGTATTCTGGTAACAGTGTTCTAAATGATCAAATTGATTGATTGTGATTTGCTTTAGTGATGATGGGTTGTTAGTGATTGATTGATTCAGAAAGTGATGATTGAGTTTCAGTGATTGGTTGATGCAGATGTATTTGATGGTTGTATTGTAGTTATGATTTTCTAAGTTTCAATGTTGTTGATGGGTCCAGTATGAAAATTGGATGAAACGTGGCCTTCAGATTGTGGTGTTGTGTTCTAGGAGTATCTAGTCTGAAAATTCATGAAATGTGGTCCCTGGTAGAAGAGTGGAGTTTTCTGTAGGTTGGCACTTACGGACTAGTAAACATATTGGCTGGTACAAGAGTTAGGGTTTGTAGCTCCCTTCTAGTAGTAACTGGAGAACGAGAGAAGCTTGTAGCCTTCTGTAGTTGGATACCTGCTAGTACAAGAGTTAGGGGTTGTAGCTCCCTTCTAGTAGTAACTGGAGAATGAGAGAAGCTTGTAGCCTTGAAGACAGAGACGACAATAGCAGGTGGCTTTTACCCACATTGGGTTTCCACCTTATATCTTGGTGTTCATGTGTTGCTTATGTGTGATTCTTTATTCTTATTTTACTGCACTGTCTAATATATCTCTGATATACTAGTTAAAGCTCAATACATGATAAATTGTCTAAATCAAAAGTTCTCTACATATACATCGGTTGCTTTAAGTATAGTCGCATGTACATGCTAGTTCACTTAGCTAAAGTAGCGTATATAAATCTATTTGGGAAACAAAATTATTGATATGATAATACTGATTCACCCCCCTCTCAGTATTATTTCCAACAATTGGTATCAGAGCAGATCCTTCAAAAGAAGCCTGATTGCTTGAAGGGAGATCCATCATCATGAGTAAACAAGAAAGTGTGGGATCCATCAGACCACCAATCTTTGATGGGAACAATTTTGTTTATTGGAAAATAAGAACCACAACGTATCTACAATCACTTGGAATGGATGTTTGGGAAATTGTGGAAGGAGGATATACATTTCCAACAACAATTCCTACATATACGGCAGGTAAAAAGCAATATGAAACCAATGCCAGAGTTGTCAATACTTTATTGGGAAGTCTGTCACAATCAGATTTTGTCAAAGTCATGCAGCTCAAATCAGCCAAAGAAATATGGGACAAAATAGTTCTGAGCTACGAAGGAGACTCTCAGGTAAAATGTGCTAAGCTTCAAACTCTCAGAATCCAGTATGAAACTCTTAAGATGCACAGTTATGAAAGTATAACTAGTTACTTCTTACGTATAGATGAGGTTGTTAATTATATGAATAATTTGGGTGAAGAAATAAAGGAAGTTACCTTAGTTAACAAAGTTTTGAGATCCTTGTCTGCTAAATTTGAATCAAAAGTGTCTGCCATAGAAGAAAAACAGGATCTGCAAACTATCACTATGACACAGCTTCACAGAATCTTAACTACCTTTGAGATGAGAAAAGGAGGACCATCAGATATGAGAGAAGCCGCATTTAAAGCTTCAGTAAAAGGAAAGGAAGAACACAATGAATCAAGACATATTTCAGAAGAAGAAGATGAGGTAAACTTCATTAAGAAGCTTCAACGGGGTTCCAGAAGATTTAGAGGTAAGATACCCTTCAAATGCTTTGCCTGTGGCAGAGTCAGTCATTATGTTGTCAAATTTCCTCATAAAGATAAATATGAAAAAGTGAAGGAATATGCAAAATGGAATAGAAAACAAGTTGCAAATAAAAGGAGTTACTATACTCATGAAGATAGCGATGGTTTATCAAATAGTGATGAAGATGAAAATAGTAATGACTATAGACCTCTAATGGCTTATGATAATGATAATTTTTGGGATGCTTTAGAAGAGGATGACCTTCATGAAGAAATCTCTAAACTCAAAATATGTTTAGAAGAAAAGAATATGATTATAGATACCTCGACATACCAACTTGTTGAAAAAGAAAAACATAATGAAAAACTAGAATGTGAAATTGTGGGTCTAAGAAAGGATCTTGAGAAAACGAAATCTCTCATTCTTAGATTTGCTAAAGGATCAAAAAGTTTAAATGAAATTATCAAAGTGCAGTGTTCTCCTCTGATAAAGACAGATCTTGGATATACTGAAGAAGCATCTAAATCACAGAAGTCGTTAACCTCCACTAAAAGCTATATTGATGCAGCAAATACCAATGAACAATATGACAATCGTCAGCAAAGGCATAAACAAGATCACCAGGTAAATCAGACTTAATTTACTCCAAGGATGAATAGAAGCCACAACCAACCTCAGGTAAATCATACTCAATTTGCTCCAAAGATGAATATCAATAGAAACTACAATCACCAGGTCAATAGATTCAATAGTCACAGGAACTTCTTTAATGGGTAATGCCTTTCATGTCATAATTTTGGACACAAAGATGCTCAATGTGTTGCTTACAAAACCATCATGACTATAGAAGCATGAAATCAAAGGAATGTAATAGGGGTCGAGAAAATTTCCTATAATAACTTTTCTCTTCTTGAAAATGAAATAGCATGCTCAATCTATAACAACTTTGGTCATGAAAAATCTGAATGCATGAGCAAATTTCTGCAAACATCTCAAAAGGAGCAAACTCCATTGAATCCCAAGATATGGAGAAGGAAAGAATCTCAAACAGAAAGCTGTGGTATAGCCTTGTATGTAGAAGGACAAGAAAATCAGTGGTGCATCAACAGTGGATGCTCAAAACACATGACAGGTGATAAAGAAAAAAATCACTCATATAATGCCTTAGAAAAGGAAAAGAATGTCTCATTTGGAAATGACACTCCCACTGTTATAAAAGTTAAAGGCTCTGTTTTCTTGAAAGAAAAATTTAAAGCTGGAAATGTTATGTATGTAGATGGTTTAAAGCATAACCTGTTGAGTGTCAATCAAATGTCTGATCAAGGAAATGAAGTGGTGTTTCGATCAAATGGATGTGTTGTTCATGAGCTTGATACAGGAGAGACCGTGATCAAAGGTAAAAGAACTCCAAACAACTTATACATACTCAAGGGAGGACAACAACAGTGTTATCTAAGCAAAAATGATGAAAACTGGTTGTGGCATAGAAGATTGGGACATATAAGCTTTTCTCAAATAAGAAAATCATGCAGATTCAAGGTTGTTCGTGATCTTCCAGATATCAACATCCCTGAAAATACAATATGCAAACCATGTCAAATCGGTAAACAAGCCAGAGCTCACTTCATTGAAAAGAAAGGGTCAGCTAGTAAGCCTCTTGAACTTGTCCATACTAATTTATGTGGACCATCAAGGAAAAAGTCACCTCTTGGAAAAGAATACTTTATTTTGTTCATTGATGATTTTTCTAGAATGTGTTGGATAGGTCTTCTAAAGCATAAAGATGAAGCATTTGAAAAGTTCCAAGCCTTCAAAGCTTTGGTTGAAAATTAATCAGATCGAAAAATCAAATGCTTCAGATCTAATCGAGGAGGGGAATTTACCTCAGATGAATTCTTTGACTTTTTTGAACAACATGGAATAAAAAGGCAATTTTCCACCTCAAGGACTCCTAAGAAAAATGGAGTTGTAGAAAGAATGAACATAATTGTTCAAAAAATGGCTCGAGCTATGCTAAATGAATCTGGAACTCCTGCAACCTTTGGGGGTGAGGCTGCATTCACTACGTAACTATTCTCAACCAAGCAAATGTTCAAGTAAATAGCACTCAAACTCCACATGAACTTTGGTATGGTAAGACTCCTTTTGTAAAATACTTTAAATTTTTTGGAAGAAAATGTTATATCAAAAGGACTGATGAAAAAATTGGTAAGTTTGAGCCCATAACAGATGAAGGTATTCTTCTTGGTTACTCTTCCTGAAGTAAAGGATATAAATGTTATAATAAAAGACTTGGGAAAATTGTTGAAAGTATTGATGTTGTATTTGATGAAGCATGCAAAAATCCAACACAGACAAAAATAGAAGATTATAACAATGAAGAAGATGGGGATTATTTTCCCACATCAAATCACAATGATATTGAAGAAGAAACCAATGAAGCACCAGAAGAAGAGATAAAAATAGAAGAAAAGACTTCGTCCAAGTATGTTCAGAAAAATCATCCAGAAACTCAAATTTTAGGGGAAAAAGAGGCAGGTGTACAGATAAGAAGAAGTATTACAGAAACCTCAAGTTATCTAGCATTAGTATCCTCCACCGAACCTCAAAATGTAAATGAAGCATGCAAAGAATAACGTTGGGTCAAGGCCATGAATGAAGAACTTGAGCAAATTGAAAACAATAATACTTGGGAATTAGTTCCTAGACCTCATGATAAAAATATTATAGGAACTAAATGGATATTCAAAAACAAGTTGAATGAAAATGGAGAAGTCATTAGAAACAAGGCCAGACTTGTTTGTAAAGAGTATGCTCAACAAGAAGGTATAGATTTTGAAGAAACTTTTGCACTTGTTGCTAGACTTGAAGCCATAAGGATGTTTCTTGCTCTTTCTAGCTTTCAAAATTAAAACCATACCAAATGGATGTAAAATTTGCTTTCGTTAATGGAGATTTAGAAGAAGAAGTTTATACTGAACAAACCAAAGGATTCATTCTTGAAAATGATACAAAACTTGTATGCAGACTCAAAAAGGCTCTCTATGGTCTGAAACAAGTTCCAAGGCCTGGTATTATCGCCTTGAAAAATATCTACACCAACAAGGTTTTACAAAAGGTTCAACAGATAGAAATCTATATCAAAGATTGAAACTGATAAATTGCTAATTATTGCTGTTTATGTTGATGATATCATTTTTGGTAGCAATGAAGAATCCATGAGTCAGGATTTTTCTTCAGTAATGCAGCAAGAATTTGAAATGTCCTTGCTCGGTGAACTTACCTATTTTCTTGGTCTACAAGTTCAACAAAATAAAGATGGTATTTTTCTTTCACAAACCAAATATCTCAAACAAATCTTGAAAAGGTACGGCATGGAAGATTCTAAACCTGTATGTACCCCAATGGTAACAGGATGTAGTCTCAACTCAAATGATGAATCAGCAGTAGTACATCAACCAACTTACAGATCCATGATTGGCAATCTGCTTTATCTAACAGGTACCCAACCAGACATCATGCATGCAGTAGGAATAGTTGGAAAATTCCAAGCAAATCCAAAGGAACACACCTTTAGGCAATCAAAAGAAGTTTCAAATATCTGCAAGTAACTCAGAACTTTGGTTTATAGTATCCTAGAGATACAGATCTTAATCTTCATGCATATACAGATGCAGGTTGGGCAGGAAGTGTTGATGACAAAAGAATCACTAGTGGTGGTGCATTCTATATGGGTTCTAGGTTAGTGTCTTGGTTCAGCAAGAAATAAAGCTTAATTTCTTTATCTATAGCTGAAGCAGAATATGTGGCTGCTGCATCTTGATGCACATAACTACTTTGGATGATGCAAACCTTGCAAGGCATTCAGATCACATGTACTCCACCCATCTCCATTTTATGTGATAATACAAGTGCCATCATTATTTCAAAGAATCCAGTCTTGCACTCCAATACCAAGCACATACCCATCAAATACCATTTTCTACATGAACAAGTGCTTGAACAAAAGGTCAAATTGGAGTATGTTCCCTCCAAAGAATAGGTTGCCGATATATTCACTAAATCACTAACCAGAGAGACATTTGAATATCTCAGACAAAAGCTGGGAGTAGTTGCTGCATCATCCTGCTCTTAAATCTATTTTTTTAGAGAAAGGTTATTGTACGTGTGTTTCATGGAGAATAGTCATGTACACATGCGGGTTTCTGTGAGTCAAGGAGCGTATATGTTTTCCAGAAAAGAAAAACAGTGCAGCAGGCTCTAATATGGGTGCTCTGATTTATATTGATGATTAATGTCTATCGATATGCTTTGTTCATTAATTTTTATCTGACTGACAAAGATGCCTTGATCATTGACCTGTTAACAATGCACAGGTAGCACAGGTTCAGGGGGAGCATTAGCCTTCACGTACATTCAGCATTGTTGGCATTGTGGTTGCTGAGTCCAGCTATGGCTTCAGATATTTATACCATTTGTTGCTTAAGTCATGTAAAAGTCTAGGACTCTGCTTGTGCTCAGGGGGAACATGGACGGTTTCAGTACTTCTCATCATGTACAAAAGGGGAGTTCAATCAGAGAATTTAGCATGTACTCAGGGGGAGCATGAACAACGTAACGTATGTCAAAGGGAGGAAATATCTTGGTCCACCCTTTGCCCTTGATGTCAAAGGGGGAGAGTGACCTGGTGTTGTTGTTGCCATCAAGTCCAAAGGGGGAGATTGTTGGCATTATGATACAGGTGTTGTCCTTGATGGAAACTCACTCAGATGAAATATCACAGTGCAGCATGTCAACAACAAAGAATGAAGAAGGAGAGGTATACGCAGGTTCACCTTTCCCAAGCTACGTATACACGCAAGTTTACTGAACAAAAGGAGCGTATACGTACACATGCACTTTCATAGAAAGGAAAAGCGCGTATATCTTGGAAAAACAAATTTTTTGGTCCAAGGTATTTGACCCAAGGTAATTGGTCTGAGGTATTTGGTCCAAGGTATTGGTCCTAAGTAGTTTTGGTCCATGGTATTGAGAAAGGCCTAAAACTATATAAGAAGGAGAAGATCATTAGGCCAAGTGAGCAAGTATTTTGAATATCTTATGAGGTGTTGGATCATATATGTAGGTTAATGAGCTTCTGATGGTTTGCTTGATCTGATCTAAGGAGGCACCTATATGGCTAATGAAGGTTGATGAACCGGGATCATAAAGGCTTAAAAGCATTCTCATTATGTGGTTTGATCTTGAATAGTCTAGATTTGAATACTGACATGTGCTTTTTCTATAAATGTGATGATCTGGGTATGATTGAAATCTGGAATAGTTGTGATGTTTTATGTTAGCATTTACAGATCTATATGCAGGTTCACTTTAGTAAAAGAGCGTATACACGCTGGTTCAACACATGGAAGTAGCGTATACCTTATGAAGCATGATTTTTAAAGTGTCAGTAGTCTCTGTTTGTTGTTGCAAAATTTTGGGTTCTGTTCTTATGACTATATTCTGGTAACAATGTTTTGAATGATCAGATTGATTGATTGTGATTTGCTTCAATGATGATGGGTTGTCAGTGATTGATTGATTCAATTGTGGTTGATTCAAAAAGTGATGATTGAGTTTTAGTGATTGGTTGATGCAGATGTATTTGATGGTTGTATTGCAGTTATGATTTTCTAAGTTTCAATGTCGTTGATGGGTCTAGTATGAAAATTGGATGAAATGTGGCCTTCAGATTGTTGTGTTGTGTTCCAGGAGTATCTAGTCTGAAAATTCATGAAACGTGGTCCATGGTAGAAGAGTGGAGTTTTCTGTAGGCTGGCACCTACGTACTAGTAAACATATTGGCTAGTACAAGAGCTAGGGGATTCTAGCTGCCTTCTAGTAGTAACTGGAGAATGAGAGAAGGTTGTAGCCTTCTGCAGGTGGGTACATGCATACTGGTATGAATCTGCACTAGTACAAGATTGTAAACAGACTTTCTTATTATTAAAAGAAGATAGAGATGATAGCAGCAGGTGGTTTTTACCCACATTGGGTTTCCACCTTATATCTTGGTGTTCATGTGTGTTGCTTATGTGTGATGCTTTATTCTGATTTTACTGCACATTCTAATAGATCTCTGATATACTAGTTAAAGCCCAATACATGATAAATTGTCTAAATCAAAAGTTCTCTACATATACGCTGGTTGCTTTAAGTACATTCACATGTACATGCTATTCACTTAGCTGAAGTAGCGTATATAAATCTGTTTGGGAAACAAAATTATTGATCTGATAATACTGATTCACCCCCCTCTCAGTATTATTTCCAACAAAAGTGACGTCCATCGCTCTTTTAAAGGTAGCACCAACATTGATAGGCCTGAATGGCATACACTTAAAAGCGGATGTTCCCCATTTGGTCCTGAAGGTAGCTTTTAAACAATCTGATTCTACTACTAGCACTCAGGATTGTAACCGAAAAAACCATCTAGTAGTGAGAACATCTCAGACCCAGATACTATTTGGAGGATTTGTTCCATGGATTGCATGAGGTAATTATCTTTATCATATGTCTGATTGAGATTACGAAAATAGATGCACAACCTTATCTCACCAAATTTCTTTCTAATAGGGACCAAATTCGAAACCCAAGTGGAATGTCTAACTTAGAAAATGATCTAATAATCCAACAACTTTCTTAATTCCTTTTGAATCAGGGGTTCTAGCTTAGGATGGAATTTCCTTAACTTTTGCTAAAGAGGTTTCACTCCTTCTTTGATGGGAATGACATGCTGGATAATACGAGTACCATATGTCTTAAGTCATCATCTATCCATGTGAACACATCATAATAATGTTTGAATAAGCAAGTGAATGTTTGTCGTTTTTGTGGAGAACAACATGTATTGAGGTTTACATACTTCAGATCTTCTTTAGTCCCCAAATTGACTTGTTCATATGATAACTTAGAGCTTTGAATCTTCTTATTGGTTGGTCCTCTAAACCAATTTTGTTGGTCATATAATTTTTCCAAGGACACCACACCTTTAGGCACAGTGTTACATTTCATTTCATTAGATGCTTCCTGCAAATCCTTGTCGTGCTCATCCTATTCAATGGAAACATCTTTAAACACGCCTGCATTGGCCATAAAATGCAGTATCTATTGGTCGTCATTGAAAAGATGAAAATTAGTGATGTTATTAGGAACATATGGTTTATATATAATCTCAGCATAAAAACCATTTCTCAATGGTGACATTGTAGCTACTGCATTTTCTAATGCATCTACTACAACGTTTCTCATCCTAGGAAAAAAATAATATTAAAAGTTTTAAAATAATTAATCAATCGCCATACTTCATGTTGGTAGTTTTTAAGATTTGGTGAAACATAGTGGATAGTATACCGTATTTGATGAGAGACCACTTTTGAGTCATCAATTACTTTGAGAAACTCTACCTTCATATCGATGGCTTACTTTAGTCCAGGCATGAGTGCTTCATATTCCACAGTATTATTTGTACACTCGAACTCCAAAGGGTATGATAGAATGTGCTTCTTATTGCGTGGGTCTATAAGTACGCAACCAACTCTAGACACATCCTGTGTCTTTGAACCATCCAAATATAAAGTCTATATATCATTAGCTACTAAAATTCTTCCTATGCTATTATTACTATTACTATGTACATCTATATTACAAGATTAATTACCACCAGTTGGAGTACAAGGAAGGAGTTCCAACTATGTATCTGGTGGGACGGGTGATTGTTGTGCCCGATAACACTCATGATCAGTTTCCAAGAAACAATTTCCAAAGATTAAATCAACAAAGGAAACATTTTCATTATGACCCCTAAGTGATGTCACAATGTATTTCATGTATGATTCACTTTCCACTAGAATCTGGTTTTTTCTACCCTTGTATGGAAACCATAAATGTGACCAGTCTGTAGCGAAATATCCTCGTAATTTACTAGACTAGTCTCTACTAAGGAGCACACCATAGGCTTTAGGGATGTCCACAATTACAATATCTACACATTGGTGTACTCGATGATAAGATGATAATTGAATAATAACATTCTTGATTTCACCAATAGCTTGGACAAGAGATCTTTCCAACTGAATGGTTTGTGCATAGGTTTTATTCCATTTAGCGTTAATTTTCTTAGCAACAGATAATGGCATTACATTTACAGATGCACTTGAATCAAATAAAAAATTATGGACATTATAATTAAAAATTTCAAAGATTAACAAAAATGGAGGGCAGAGAATGTTAACATCTAATGTTACAACATTAACCACAAATTCAAGGGAACCATAAGACTTACCAAACATCTTTTGAGAGGTAGAAGCTTTATCACCTCGAAAAGGTTGTGAAAAGGCTTGAACAAGAAGCTCCCATTGGCTTGCTATCTCTACGAGCTCAAAGATGGAAATGTTGGTGTGAGCTCTCTCCAAATCTTCAACAATATTGTAATCAATCGTTTCACTTTTAATAGGTAGTGTTGAGGTGTCTGGAGGAGTGGATTTATTTGCCAATTTCATAGTCATATATTTACTTTTTCTTTTGGAGGAAGTGTTCTTAGAAGCAGTAGCATTCCTATACTTACTTTGTGCATTTTGAGTAGGATTGACCGGTGGTGAGATTCTTCTTAACAATTGCTCCTCCAATTTTTTGTCTTGTCACCTCCTATTTAGAAATAAGCCCTTGAATCCTCAAGTATATCAACCATTTTTTTATGAGGAGGGGCTTCACTTTGTGGTGGTGTTTCAACACTCTTTTTTTCAGCATTGAGAACACAATCAAAAGCATTATTTGCATGTCCAATACCCATACTTTCTTCAGTCGCCGCAAGTTCATTTATTTCTTCCATCTACTTTGGCTACTCATCTACTAATAGGGTATCAACAATGTGTGCATCTAGAGCTTTCATGTTATGGTTCCACTGTGGGCATGTTTTCCATGAATTCCATTCCTAGTAGAAAGAACAATAGTTATCCATGCTTATGCCTTCAATATTCAACACAACATTTGAATTCTGGGAAGATTTAGTTGGCTGGTAGTTATTGTTGTTATTATTCCTTCTGAATGGCAAAGACTTGGGGGGCTTGCTACTAGTAGAAGTGTCTCTTGACCTTCTCTTTAATTCTCAAACTTTGTTAGAGCGTGCCTTTAATGTCCTGGTCAAGCTTTCAAAATCTGCAAAATATTTTTCTTTAGCCTTACTCGAAGAAGGTTGAGACTTCTTACTAGTCTCCTTGGGGTCTTTAGATTCATCATCGTCAATGATAAATCCAATAGCACGCAAGTATTTTTGTACGATGATTACTTCTTCGAAGTTTAGAGTCAATGTATCCATTGCAACTTGTTTAACATAAAAGGAAATGTTTGTGGGCAAGGCAACTATATAATAAACAATAGTGATTGAATTATGAGGTTGCGTGCCTAAGGAAACTTGTTCAATATGCGATATAATTTTTGATCGAAATCTTTTACTTTCTCATTTTCCCCCATCTTACTATTTCCAGCCTCTTTTAATAACATGGCGAGAGTCTTGTCATTGGAGAATTTCTCCGAAAATAACTTCTTAAAATCCCTCCATCCATGGATTAAAATTGCAGGCAAACTATGGTACCATGTTACTGCTTTACCTTCAACAATGTAAACTTTGAAATGGGCACCGTAAACTCAAAACAAAAACTCTAGCTAAAAAAACCCAAAAAAATAGCTCAAAAACGAAAAGTATTGATCCTGGAATACCGTTTTTTATTATTATCAAGGGTAAATTTTCAACATGTTTTAAAAATGGCAGTGAAAACCAATTTTATTGGTGCAAAAACACCCCGAAAATTAAAAGTGTTGATGATGAAATAACATCCTCATTTTTTTTTGTTTTGTTAGGTTTCAGGAAAAGTTTTCAACATTTTGAAATAATGGTGTAAAATATTTTATCATGACTCCGAAAAACCTTAAAATTTCAAAAGAAAAATGAAAGCAAAAGTTTACAAATAAAAACAATGAAAA
>APFE030919995.1:0-16658 GCA_000404065.3 Pinus taeda | reverse complement strand
AACAGCAGCATCAGCAGGCACAGGTGACAGGGCCAGGAGGACACAGGAAATAAAAGCTGCACAGACACGTCATTCAACAGTTATGTTAAAGCCGCTCAACCGACTCCGTGAGCCCCAAAGGTCAAAATTGCTCTGACAGGAGTTAAGAGCCTTTATAACTCATTTAAGATTGTAATAACTTCTCATCTGCAAGCCCTGTACGAGTAAAAGAAGATATTTTTCCTCTCAGATGACTCAATGCCTGAGATATTTTGTAATAGACTTCTATATATTTCGCCTCGCAGAGTAATTCTTAAATGCTACCTTTCACACTATATCATCACAGTAATCTATTGTTTCAGGAATCCAAAGTAATGCTCCTAAGTAATAGATTTCTTTCCTACATCCCAACTCAGTGAAGAATTCTTAAATGCTCTTTACTAGTTGATTTTCATCTCACCTTCACAATTTACAGTTTGTTTTATGAAATACATACAGGCCCTATAATTCCAGCGACACTCGAGTCAGGACCTCAAGGAAACAACTGCTATAGAGCCCATTGCCCAATGGATTAGTTTCACCTGCAGAGAACACTCTAAAAGATATCAGAATCATCCTCCCAACCAAACATAAAAAACAATCAAACATTCACTTCATAACTAACCTAAAACTCCACTAGAACAGTGACAAATCATAAAGAGAGAGCCCTCTCTGATTACAGCTTGGCTAGAAGCTGTAGTCCAAAGATTGGTTAGTAGTTCCCCCGGCCGTATTCCCTTGGGAGTCATAGGGAACAACCTGGGTGTTAACAAGGGCCTACCACTACACTTGTGGGTTGAGGCATGAAACACAGAACTTTATGTTTAGAGTCGTAACCCACATCAAATACTTGACATGAAGGCACCAGAGGTGGCTTATTCTAATAAGAGGCCAGATGCTGGTCAGTTCAGGATTTTTGGGTCATCAATATATTTCCGTGTAACCAAATATGTATGAAAGAAGCTTGACCCAACAAAAGAGTTGGGGATATTTGTGGGGTACACCGATACACCTCACAACTATCAGGTGTACATGCCAACCAATCAGATGACAATGGTTCGTAGGGATATTAGATTCGATAAGGAGAAGGCCATGCGAGTTTCACTTAAGAGGAAGCTTGAGATACATGCGTATGAGGAGCATTTAGCTCCTAAGGTTGAGGGGCCTTAGATTGATGCGGAGCACACACATGCAAAGGTTCCGGGAGCCGATACATCCACTCAAGCAAAGTCTTCTAGATAGAGAAGAAAGCACACTAGAGATTTTGACAAATTGTTGAATGATGTACGAGACAATGTTGTAGCACCCACTTCTCAGCGCAGACAGAGGAGGTCACTAGAGAGGTACACTGGATATATGGCACTTATGGGTGCATGTGTTATGACAGAGCCATCTTCCTTTCAGGAAGCAGTGCAACAAATGGTTTGGGTTGATGTGATGGTGGAGAAGTATGACTCCATAGTTCAAAACAGTGTTTGGGATGTGGTCCCGAGACCAGAGGACAAGTTAGTAGTGTGCTCCCATTGGATTTACAAGGTAAAGCAAGTTGCAGATGGTAGCATGCAGAAGCATAGGGCCAAATTTCTAGCCTGTGGCTTTTCATAGAGAGAGGGGCTTGACTATGATGAAACCTTTGCTCCTGTTGCAAGGTACTCATCCATCAAATATATATTGGCACTATCAGCACAGATGGGTTGGAAGATCCATCAATTGGATGTGAATATTTCCTTCCTCAATCACATGGTTGAGGAAGAGGTTTACATAGATAAGCCCCAAGGTTTTGAGACCTTTGATCGTGAGTCACATGTGTGCCAACTCAAGAGAACATTATATGGGTTGAAGCAAGAACCCCATTCTTGGTACACAAAAATAGATAGCTACTTCACTGGGTTGGGCTTCACAAAGAGTGAAGTGGATGCAAACTTGTACCACATTATGGTGGAAGGTAAGTTGTCGATCATTGTACTTTATGTTAATGATCTCATACTGATAGGTGATGAGAAGGTCATCAAATCTTGTAAGGAGTACCTTACAAGAGAGTTTGAGATGAAGGACATGAGGCTCATGCATTACTTTCATGGCATGAAGGTATGGTAGGGAGATGGGGAGTTGAAATATCTTAGGGCGAGTATGCCAGTAAGATACTCAAGAGATTCCAAATGGAGTGTAGTAAACCCATGGAGACTCCTCTAGCCAATAATTGGAAGAAGGAGGATGCTACTTCAAGTGAAGTAGTGGCAGCTAATTTTTACAGGAAGCTTGTGGGTTCACTCATGTACTTGGTGAACACATGACTAGATATGTGTTATGTAGTTAACCAGCTTAGTTAAGTGATGGTTAGGCCTACCAAGCTATATTCGAAGGCAACAAAGAATGTGTTAAGATACCTCAGAGGCATTACTTAGTTTAGGTTATGGTACAAACGGAAAGAGGGAGTGAAGCTTGAAGGCTTCACCAATCTAGATTAGGCAGGGAGTCCATCCGACAGGAAGAGCACATTAGGAGGGATATTCAGTTTTGGGTCAGCGACAGTTTCTTGGTATATCAGGAAACAAAGATCAGTTGCACTTAGTCTGGTAGAGGCAAAGTACATGGCTGCAAGTCATGTAACATGTGAGGCTATTTGGATGAGAAAGAACCTAGTTACATTGTTTTTTCAATAAATGGATCCTACATTGATTTAATATGATAATCAGAGTTGTATAAAACTCTCTGAAAATCTAGTTTTTCATGATTGGTCTAAGCATATTGCTATACGATATGATCATCTCAGAGATTATGTGTTGAGGCAGACCATGTTGTTAGATTACATTCCCAAGGAGGAGCAATATGCTAACATCTTGACAAAGGAATTATAAAGATGTAAATTCGAGTTTCATAGAGACAAGATTGAGGTAGTTGATAATCCCTTTCTTGTTGAGAGGGAGTGTTGAAAATGGCAACAAGAAATTCCAGTTTAATTTTTCCTTGAATTAAAATGTGAATTAAAATCAAATTCTATTCTCATAGAAACTTGTAAATAGTTAATTCAGTTTATTAAACTTAATTAGCTTAGGAATTTCGAGTTAATCAGCCATAGGAATTGCGAAAGGAAATAGGTACTTGGAGATCGATTTTACTGAGTGCTGGAATTATTCTTGCGAGAATAAGCAATGTAATCTCATCTTGATTTTATGATTTATGCAATACAGATAGTGGCATTTTGAGTTGTGGCTTTCCCCGAATATTTATTGTGTTATGTGTATTTTATTCTCTTCCTCTATCGATTATTGTTTTTCTTGATCTTTGTGTGCTTCCACTGTAAAAAGTAGAAGTAGATTCTCGTCTCTTGCTTTAGTACATTGCATAAGCTTTTGAATCTACAAGAAAATCTACACTACCTCAACACGAATTTCAACCATTAGATCCAATTCCTTTAGGGTTACTTTGGCCACTACCTCAAGGTGTCCTTCCACCATTGGATCCCTCTCGTGTAAGGTGGAGAAACATATTTTAAGGGTAGTAATGGGGGGAATATTCTTTATGTTTTCTCCAATATATCTCCCTCCCTGATATTGGAGAAAAAGAAACAATATTTCCCCTGATGTGAAGGTGGGGAGAAATATTGGAGAAAACATAAACAATATGTGGTGGGAAATATTGTATAGGTTTCTCTCATATTTTTCCCCACGTTGCCCTCATATAGGGTGAGGGTGAAATATTGGAGAACAAGTAGTAGTGAGGGTGGGGTTGAGGGTTAGGTGTGTGAAAATATTGGAGAAATCATATTTATTAATATTGGTGAGGGTGAAGGTGGGGTGGTGGAAAATATTGAATATATATATTAAATAAATTTCTCTAATATTCCCCCTACCTCTAACCTTTATTTTAAATCTATAAGTTGATTTTTCATTACTACTTCACAAAATTATGGTAAGAATAAGAGGTTATCTATCTCTTTCCTACCATAATGAAATCAGAAGAAAGATACAATAGCATAATGTTAGAAACATTGTGGTTGTGATCAGGGTTTCTTCTAAACACTTAAGGGTATTGCTCCCATAAGGTTTGTGACTAAATATTTCTTAGTAGAAGAAAACAACAAGAATAACATTGGATTATTAAGTTCTCAGGCCAGTCAAAAACATCATGTTAGGGTTTCAAATCCTAAGGCCTGCTTACATGGATCAATATTGGCTTCAAGATTCTAGGTAAGTCACATTGATTCTCCTTTTTCTCAACAATTCAAGGGATTTCAAGGTTCTCAACTAACTTTATAGAAATTGCTCATAAATGAGCAGGTTGTAGTCCATGGATACTCTAATTCTGCAACATGTTTTGTTGCTCAAAGTTTGGAAGTGAAAGTGGTTGGGCACAATGGAGAGAAGCCTACTAAGGAGTATTCATCTTCACTTCCTTCCACAATGGTAGACTTGAGTACTTCTACATTTATGAGTGAAGTTGTTTCTCTGATCAAGCGACCTTATGGGTTTTTGTTTATTTTTTTAGCTCCCTTCCTTTGTATCTTAAGGATTACATGTTCAAATATTCATGCTTTCTCCCTCCGTTACCCTAGGATCAGAGCAGATCTAATTGAAAAATCCCTTTTTCTCCTCCGTTGGGTTTGGTGGGAAAGATAAAAGAATTAGATATGGTTGAGGTTGATTAGAATAAGGTGAAAGTGTTCCATATTTTTGTAAAGGCTCTAGATAGGACCTCATTCCCATTTTGGGTTTTTATTTGTTACTTTAGCTCCCTTATTTTGTATCTTAAGGCTTTAATGTTCAAATCTTCATGCTTTATCCCTTCATTACCCTAGGATTGGAGCAAATATAATTGAAAAATTCCTTTTTCTCCTCCATTGGGGTTGGTAGTAAAGATAAAATAATTAGACAGGACCTCAATCCCATTTTGAGTCTCAAAAGAGGCAATCTGGGATGGGTGACCTCCCAAGACGTCCTGGTTACGGGGTGCAAGCCTTGGAAGTGATGATTAATGCCATGTGATTCATTTCACTAATTTCAATCCCACTTCTTCACCTCTTTGAGCATCATTGGATGCAATGTGTGCTAAGTGGACTGTTCAAAATCATGAGAAATTAGTCAGTTACGATTACCTCTGATGGAAATGGTTATAGATGAATGACTTACTCAATGTAGTTGAATCCCAAAAAATGATATCTAATATAACGCACTGTGAAAACTCCTCAATACTTAAATTCAAAAGAGTGAAGGGAACTCTAATTCAATGGTTCATGTGGCACAATACTTGCTAATTTTTTGAAAGTGCGGTAGAAAGCTAAGTGGGCTTTATTGTGGGCAAAAATCCATAGTTAAGTGTGCTTGAGTGAGAGGTGATCTAGGATGGGTGAACTCCAGGGAAGTCATGGGTACTGGGTGCAAGCCCTGGAAGTAATGTTTGACGCCATGTGATTCATTTCACTAGTTTCAATCCTACTTCTTAACCCTTGTGAGCATCGCCCAATGTAATGCGTGTCAAGTGGACTATTCAAAATCATGAAAAATTAGTTAGTTATGACTACCTCTCATGGAATTGGTCATAGATGAATGACTTAATCAATGTAGTTAAATCCCAAAAAATGATATCTAATATAATTCACTTCGAAAACCCCTCAATACTTAAGATGAGTATGTGGTAGATCTAATTTATATCTTAGATGATGCAGAACCATTGACCCATCCTCTGAAAAAAACTAGCAAGAACGAGTTCTGGAAAGCGAAAATGAGAAAAATGCATCACAAGGTAAGGGATTTGTTAAAAACCTTGAAACAACATATTTGTGATGGATGAGCTTTGTAGAGAGGATCTTGTTGAGATATTTATGGAGAAGATGATGGATCTTGAAATGATTCACAATATTGTAATTTCCTCTATAAATTGTAGCCTTTGAGAATTGAAAGGAGGTGACCATTAGAATGAAGATATGGCCAGCCAAGGTGCCAATAGATGTTATGTAATAGTTTAGTGGGTTTAATTAATGAAAATTGTCTTATAGTTTATGTGATTCTATGTGTGTGCATGGCGATTTAACGCATTGATGGATTTATTCTTAGATTTATTGACTTTGTTTGATGAATTAATGTTACATGTAGACAATAGGGTTCTTTGGTTTGAAGTGGAAGTGACGATGAGTTACATTTGCAGAATCATAATCCCCAGGTACTATGATTGGGACCATAATAAAACTTGAAATGATAGACCCCCATAAATCATTTGCATCAAATGGCATTAGAGAGCAGAAGATTCCTCCGTGTAGTGTGGAGGAGAAGTAGCAGAAGAAGGTACAAGTGATTGAAGAATGGTAAGAGATGTGTTTTATCTATGTAGGTGAAAATAGAGGAAGGGTAGAATATTTGCAATATCCTAGAGAAAGGAGTGCTCAAACGGTTCTAGAGAAGAGAACTAGGAAAATGCCAAAAGCCCAAACTTAGGAAAACATTTGGTGAGGTATTGTGCAAGGTGGAGACTTGTTAGTGTATAGGTGAGTTTAAACTCATGAGTTAAATTTGTTACGAGAGGACTATATGCATATGATAAGGACGTCATAATTTTTTGTACCTTGGGTGTCTGATCTAGGACCATCAACCAATCTTGTGAAAAAAATTAACAAGAACAACTTCTCAAAGATGAAAATGAGAAAAATGCATCGAAAGGTAAGGGATTTGTTAGAAAGCTTGAAAAATCAAGTTTGTGAGGGATGAGATTTGTGGAGAGGAACATGTTGAGATATTTATGGAGAATATCATGGATCTTGAAATGAACCACAATATTGTAATTTCCTTTGTAAATTGTAGCCTTTGGGCATTGAAAAGAGGTGACCATTAGAATGAATAATTGGCCAACCAAGCCACCAATAGATGCTATGTAATAATTTAGTTGGTTTAATTCACAAATTTTGTTTTCTACTTTATGTAATGGTGATTTAATGCATTGATTTCCTGATGCATAGATCCATTGACTTTGTTTGATGAATTAATGTTACATGTAGACCATAGGGTTCTTCAGTTTGAAGTGGAAGCAAGGATGAGTTGAGTTTGTGGGCTCATAATCTGCAAGTGCTAGTAGTGGGAACATAAGAAAACTTGAAATGATAGCCCCCCATTAACTGTTTGCGTCATTTGAGAAACGAATGGGGATCACAATAGCCATGCAACAACTTATATGTGAATGGAAGCAATTTTATATTTTCTTCCGAGATACGTGAAAATTTCGTAACTAAGAACTCCACTAATTTATTTCTTTTGTGCTTTCACATAGGTGCCTCAAGCTCTAGGAACCCAATTGGTTTATTTTGTTACAAGGATGCAACTCGAGGGAAGGTCACATTGCAATGGAACAACCATAGTTGACTCCAAGAAATTATATTGTTAAACAATTAGAATATGTTCCATCTTCAGAAGTAAATCAACTCTTTTTGGTTCTTCAAGCAAAGGTTGTCATTTGTATTTTTAATGGTTTTTGGCCAATGTTTGAAGATTTACCTCAATGTATGACATGGTCCAAAAATTGTGGTATTTATGTTTGTTTAAAATGTTTTTTCATTGTTTGGTTCAATTCCCAAGAAGATATAGAGAAAGTTCTGAAGGAAAAGCCTTGTTTTTATGGAAGAGCAAGACTTTTCATCACCCCTTGGTTTCCAAAGTTTAATTCCACAATAATGGTGGTAAAAAAGGTATTGGTTTTGGGTAAGGTTTCCAAACCTCCCTCTTCCCTTTTGGCATCATAAGACCTTACAGGGAATCAAGAAAACTTTAGGTTCCTTTAAAAACATGGATGATGAAAGAAGAAAGAAATTGTTATTCACCTTTTCCCATATATATGTAGAAATAGACCTAAGAAAGGGTCTACCTAACTGCATCTTGCTCAATCATAAATATTTCCAATGGATTCAAATTTTGGACTATGAAAACATGACACTTAGATGCCACACATGTTTTCAAACATGACATATTTAGGACTTATTCCCTATCGCAAAGAAGATACAAAAAAGGAAAAAGTATCAGAACACTAACAAAAAAGGTTGGCAACGTGTTGATTTGTAACAAGAAGGGGAAATCAAGGAGGAATTTTCATTTTTGTTCAAAATAATAATATAATACTATCCAAGTTGATGGTGAACATGCACCTAATGTTAGTTTTCTAGTGCTACGAGGACAAGCACGAATTTTGTACTATGGATAATTACTTCTAATGATATTTTGCACTTTCTAGATTATCATTAAGCAATTACACTTCAAAAAATTAGACTATAAATGCAATATAATAATTCAACAATAGATATCATGATCAAATAGTAAATACCACAGATTTTTCACCCAGGAAACCCAACCTTGGTAAAAAAACCCAACAATCTCTTCTTAGAGAAATTATTGTTCAATTCAACAGATGGTACAATTTGATTTTCAGTCAAATTTGGTCAATCCGACCACATAAATTAGCTAGGTAAAACATGGTCCAAAATGCCCACAAAATTAGCCAAAATATTGCCCAAATAAATCAATAAACTCTACCCAAACTTCAGTCAAACAGTGCCCATAAATTTTGTTCAATTCTACCTTAGAAAGTATTATTCAATTATGGTGAACTTTTCCTTAGAAATTTTAGTCAAACTACGTCATACAACCTATGGTCAACTCAGAAAATTTGGTCAACTTTTAGCATAAAAAATGTGTTCAACTCTATGATTAACTCAACTAGAAAGAATTACAGTCAACCCTCCAGAAATTACGTGAAATAGATTATAATAGAGCTTGGTCAACATTAGTCAAACATATTAGAGAGCTCATTCAAACTCCAAATATCTTTTGTCTCTTTCCTTCACATGTGTGAATAGAAGATATCATTTTTTTTTGGTTTGAATTAATGCCAAGGTAGGTCAAATGATGTATTTATATTGGCAAAATCATGTGGGTTTTGACGAAGGGTTAATTAACCTATTCAATTAGGGGGGATGGCATGACTGTTCCAAGTTGACATTAATTAAAATTATCTTTTCTTTATTTTTATTTGAATACCGATGTAGCTATGAAAATTAAACACTCCCTCTTTGATAGGGAGGTATTATTCTTAACTTATTCAGATGTCCGCTTTGTTAAAAAAAATATTCTTCTCTAGAAAATATTGAAAGAGCTAACTATGCTTATGTATCCATCCACTAAATGTTGAAATAATCCTACATTAACATCATGCGAAGGGATCTAGTTTCCTACTAGTCAACTCTCCTTTGCAAATGGATCTACTTACCCACTAGTCAAAGGCCTTTTGGGTTCACACAAGCCTTTTGGCCTTCTTGGGACAAGACTAGTCCTTGTTCACCAACTATCCAAGATGTCACCTAGAACTTGGTCAACACCTATGACCTACAATGAAAACCTAGGTTATTACCATTCATGAATGCCAATTGAATGGTAATAAAATTCCCAATTCTAAAGGAACTCACTCTACCCACTAGCTAAATACCTCTTGGAAATTTAGGGGAGCACACTAGGCTTTGATGCTCTTTGGCCCATTCTCGATAGATACATTACATGGCCCTTAGTCAATACTTTTGATATTTCAATATCCTAACCTAAGGATAATGTTTGCCCCTTAATTCTACAATATCAACACTCCCTCTCAATGAGGGAGGCATTCTAAGCCACTCCAAGATTGTACCTTAAGTATGAAAACTTTTCCATGGGTAGCGACTTGGTGAGAATGTCAACAACCTTCTCCTCAACTTCACTAATCTCTTCTTCTTCTGTACCATGTATTAGATGTAATGGTACTCAATCTAGATGTTCTTTGGCTTGTCATGTAGAATGAATTTTTGAAAGATTCACACAACTTTAATTGTCACAATCTATCCTGGTATGTTCCTGTAATTGATCAAACAATCGTGAAAGTACTTTTCAAATCCATACTCGTTGCAGTGTACTTGGCCAGTATGTAGTGCTCAGTACTAAAGCTGTTTACTTTCTTCTCATCTAAGATATCATAGTAGAACCCAAACTAAAACAACATCCTAATGTGATCTTCATGTCTTCAATACTCCCTTTCCAATTGGAACCTGAGAATTCATATAGTTGTACTCCATATTTTGGCACATATCTCCAACCATAACTAACTATCCCAAAAAGATATATCAACACATGATTTTCCACAATCCAATGTGAATTCCTTGGTTCCACAAAGAACTAGCTTAGAGTGTTCAAAAAATATTAGGTCTATAATTAACCAAATGCATCAATGAGCCAATCAAATGTCAATACATAAAGGGATCTACCATATATGAATCAATTTCTATCAACTTATTTAGATTGGTCACCATGGGAGTAGACATGTACTTGTAGACCATCATCCCAAATCCTTGAAGGATCATAATGGCATACTTCCATTTAATGAGGGATTTTGGTTGGCTACTACCATACTATTGTAGTGGTTTCAACCACCCTACAAAATTTTTCCTTAGGTTCATTTTGGAGCCTCCCTACAAATCATCCTTAGCAACATGTCTTGGGTTGTCAAGTACATAGACTTCACTGGTTTTTTAGTAGCTTTCTAAACTGTGCATGTTACTTTTCTTCACTCCCCTCATAGGCTAACATTCCAGACTAGGGCGAGTTGCTGGTTGAGAAGATCCCTAAAAAAATTGTGCAATTTCAGAGGGGAACCAACCTTCCCTCCAAAAATTGCACAAATCTGCTGGCCAGCCCACTGGGCTTAGAAATTGCACAATGTAGTTAGACAATCTTCCTTTGGAAAGTTGCGCAATATGGCCCAACGCTGCAGCTCAGCCCAGAAATTATGCAATTCTTAGTAGTAGTCACCTGCTCTTCCCAGAAATTGTGTAATCTCTCTGGGACATCCAGCACAGTTCCTCTCATAACTGTGCAAATCCCTCTCTCATTCAAGCAGGATGTTTCATGTGTCTTCAAGTTGACCGGGTCCCTTTGGGACTGAGCAAAACTAATTTCCATGCATGGGCCTCTCTTCCTGAAATAGAAAAAGGCAGCATGCAAAAGGAATCCCTAGATATAGGGAACTATTTTTCGTTGCTAGAGGTTACATTCAAGGCTCACTTTACAAACCTCTCACCAAGTGTCGCTTTTTCCTCAATTTGTGGCATGCACATCATAAACTCGATCTTATCAAAACTCGTGAACCAGACACTGCAGAGCTCATTCCTCACATCAACCTTGCAGCTCTAACATCCCACATTGCATCGAGGAGTCTTTGGCACTTTTAGCTTAGCTATTTTAGGGTAAGTTTTCTTTTCATGTCTTGCATTATGTTTCTGTACATGCACATATTGATGAAACTACGCCCATACAAGTTATGGACCCATCTAATAGCTGGCATGGAGTAGAAAGGGTGAGTAGTACTATCGATCGCATGAAAGGGTGTTCAAGATAATGGATGTCATTGTATGCATTCATGTGATCCCACCCATTTGGCACATTCACCGAGCCGAAGAAAAGAAGCAATTCTAACTGGATCTGGACATGTATTTCGACAAGTTGATGCACATGGTCACTAGCACACACTTGAAGATCAACACAGACACTATGGATCAGTATGTTATTGGTCCAACTACACTGAAGATGATGATGCACATGTTATCAGACGAGTTGGACAGAGGAGCCATATCAATGTACTCGCATGCAACGGAGGCAAGAGTTCACTTTCAAAAGGATGTCACCTTTGAGTGTGTGAACACCATCAGGGACAACCATATTTATATTAGTTCACCTGTCGACCATCATGAGGATGTTGAAGGGTTTGTCTTCCCACATTTGTCCAAGTCTTAGTGATGTCTTTCATGGCTTGCTCAAGACATTTTGTCTCACATGGGTACATGTGCAAATTGTATGTAACATATTGTAAAGTGGAAGTCCAAGTGTCAATAGTGGAATGTAATATTCATAGAGTAGCTAAAGAGTTATGAGGGTAGGTGAACAGTCACAAAGGGGAATGTCAAGGGTCACCCCACCCTTCGCTATTCATAGTACCTCATAACTCATTCTAGAGTCTTTTGGTCAGCGAAGCTTCTGATAGGAGTATCTTAGAGAAAGTTTGGAGAGTATTGTAATGAGCCTTGGCTTCTCTACAGTGCAGATCTAGTACATCTCTTTAGAGGAGCAGGTGGAAGTGACCGTAACGTTCTGCTATCGAGACTAGTGGTTGGTCGTGGTTGTACTGTATGATTGGAATTTTCACTTCTTAATATAACAGAGCCAACACATTTCATGCATGTTTTGTTATTTTATTTCAATTAACTTGGTTACTCTAATGATATATGTATATGTTTTCTTACGCATGTATGTATAGACTCCTTCTCTATATGTATGTATGAATCTTATTGAGATGTGTTGTTGGTTTAACCATCATTTTGGATTGTTGGTTCACCTTCCTTCTAGTTTGTGATGCAAATTTTCTCGTGTGTTATCTTTCAAGCTACGTGTTTACATAGGTTTCCAAGGGGTGCAACCATTCCACCTCTAATGTGTTAGAGACATTCATGCACCTTTCTTGGCTTGTTGTGTGTCATGCCCTTGCTACCAATAGGGAAATCTTACTTGCCTATGCGTGCAACCGCAGTCAAGGTGATATCATATGACCCACTATTGGGATTCCTACACCAAACAGTCTGAGGTCTAGTTGGGACTTCTTAGTATGGAGATCCCCTAACATGTTGGTGGGTCAAACACTGTCAACACATACTTATATTCCCAAGTAATAATGCTACAAGTCTAGGTCCTTCATCTAAAACTCATATGTCAACTCACACTTACTATTATCAATGAGATTCTCTGATCCTGTCAAAAACAAGTCATCAACATGTAGCAACAATATCATAGGCTCACCTATAACAACCTTTTAGAAAAGGTTGGGATCAACATCACTCTTGGTGAAGCCAAGACTCGCTAGGTATCCATCAATCCAAGAATACCAAGCTTAAGGTGCCTTCTTGAGTCCATAAAAATATTTCTTCAATATGAAAACATGAGTCTCCTTCTCATGCAACTCAAAGCCTTCATGTTGTCCTACGTACACTTATTCATAAATCACTCCATTAAAGAAATTTGTATCCACATACATTTGACGCAATTTCCTGTTGGATTTTATAATTATGGTCAATCTTCATAGTGTATATTTTCATCATTTATGTAAGCAATTTTTCTTCATGCTCAAAAGGAAATTATATTATATGGATATTTCAAAGAAAAATTAGAAGGCTTGTTCTTCAATACCTTCTAAAACAGAGAATTTAAAATGGTATTATGTGTCACAGCTCCATAAGTTGACCAAGTTGGCCCCTCTTGTTCATGTCATCTAGGCCCCTTAGAGGCACCGATTTGACCCTCCTAGATGGCTATCTATAAGCATTCATTCCTCCTCCATGAGATAACAACTCAACCCACACACAAGACAAATACATTTTCTCCCAAGTGAAGGAAATATGTTGAATTTAAAGTGAAGTTGATCAAGTCAAAGGAGTAGATAAATAGGCTTGCACTTGTAGAAGAAATCTCTGCTACAATTCACAAGTGTTGAAGGAACAAGCTGATTTTTCTGTGGTAACTTTTCTATGATATGCCTAAACTTATGTGGACAGAGAGGGCCAAAATTTGGCCTCCTATCGCGAGCCTAGTTTATACCTTAACTAATTTTCACTTGTGGGAATCTTGGAGGAGGGATGACTTGGAATCTTGGTGGTTTTCTAGTCTTTCCATCTTATTAGTCAGTTTTATTATCATCCTTACTTAGATATCTCTTTTATTGAGTTGATTCTATAAGTAAAGGTTGGTGGGATTTCTCCCCATGTTGGTTTTCCCATGGTAAACTCTTGTGTTATTGTGTGGTTGTATCTTTATGATCCTCTAGCATTTTGTTATATTATTGAATTTCTTTGTGTAATTATTTTATGTTGAATAATAAATGTAAGAAAAATCATCAGAAATAATTATTAGTTTAGAGGACTATTGAAAACTCAAAATTTCAAACCCATAATAGAATCAATACAAATAAAAGTTATAATAGAATTTCACCTAGAAACTTGAGCCAATGTCTCCTCATATTCCTCTCCCTCTTTCTGGGAGAACCCTCTAACCATGAATCTTACATTATAATTCTCCATGCTACCATCCACTACATGATTGATATTGTAGATTCACTTGGAAGTTACCACTAACTTCACCTCATGTATTAACACAATATTCCACACAACATTCTTCGTGATGGATTAATATTCTTCCATCATGTCATCTTTCCAAACTTACTGAAATAATGCCTCATCATAGTTGGACAGCCTGGAATCAATATTATGACTCATTAAAGTGCCACGAGGAGCTACACATCCCTCAACTTATTGCAATGTACTTCAAAGACATGATAGTCTCTTCTTGGGTTCTGGAATAATTTGGCCCTTCTATCTATTCTTGATGATCTAAAAGATGTTCCACAAGTTTAGAATGCCCTAAACCAACATCCTTGACAGTTTCATGTTCTTCATCACCAACACCATTTCTATACATCCTATAACATCCCCTGGTAAACCTCGCATGAAAACACATAGGATTAGATAAATTTTACACAATTTACACATGTAATTGTTCTAATTACTTATTCCATTTTCCTTTACTAGATATTAGATATAATATTTATCTTTACATATAGTAATGTTTAGTAAACAAATAAGAATTTACATAACATAACATAACATCCAATGATATAAAATATTATCGTAAACATCTTGATGTAACATTGCATCATTTCCATGATTCTTTCAACTATGTTAGTTAATCACATACTTGGTAATGTAAATGACATGTTATGAAAATAATTAAAATAATCCAAATAGAACCATAGGAAATCACATCATTCAACACTAATATACCCTGGAAACCCCGTAGGGTGAAAACCAATAAATGTTTACTTTTATTATTAAACGCTCATGAGGGTGTTCACCCCTCACTCAATGGTTTGTAAGAGAGTCTATCTCTTAACCATTATCAAAAAAATATTATAGATAAATATAATTTAAGTAAAACATGTCTATCTAGAAGATTTTACAATCATCATGATATCATTTACCCACAAATTCACAATCTTTATGTCGTTATGGCCTAGATTTTCCCCATCAGTGGACCATCCTACAACTGGCACCTTTCAATCTTCATGCCAACATTAGTTCGCCATTATTTCCTTCCATTGTTGTCTTCAATAAAATTTGATATCATGATTAGATAAAGTATTAATCAACCAATAATCAATCCTTATTAATGATTCTGCAACATCTACTCATGTGCATACATGAAATATAAACAAAATATCATGACATATTCCCTTTAGCAACACTGAATATGCATTAATTATAGACAAGTCACTATCAAATCATTTCCATAAATATATACCACATTAATTTCTCTTCCCCTCCCATAAGCTTACATTCTTTTCCAAGGAAAATCAATACCATTGTCCAAATTCTTTTAAAGAATAATATAATCTTAACTTTCATATTCTTGCATGTATTTATATAATGTTGAAAAGTGTGCAACAAGATGTGTTAAATTTAGGAAGTGCTAAAATTATAACTTCTAAAAAATAGTACTTCTAAACATAGCAGTTTGGCCAATGAGCATTTTGGCAACCTTGGGTTAGAGGTGAAACTGCTAAAAATAACATTTTCTAAAAATAGCATTTCTGGGTCCCTTCCTATTTTTAGCAGTTCCTGGTCTAACTATAGGAACTAAAAACGAATTTGATCTTACCAGTAGTTTAAAATATTAATTAATTAATCTCCATGAGTTAATTAGTTAAGGAAAAGAAAACTTGAAGTCTTTGTGAGAACATGCAATTATTTCTCCATGCATTGGGGAATGTGTCCTTGTTTTGCTCCACTGATTGAGGAATTAAGGATGAGTTCTATATTGAGAGGATCAGTTGACTTAGTTTAACTTAGTCAAGTTCAGTTAGATTAATTTATCAAGTTGTTAAATTAATGAGATATAGTTTGTTGATGCTTGCATGCATGTGACAACTATTATTTTCAGATAACTATGTATTCACTCATGGATAACTGATGCATGTCAGTTCAGACAGAAACCCAGTTGAGATCAGAGAAGGGACAGTGTACTATCAGTTTGATGAATATTTTTACTATAAAGTAAGCTCATCCATGATGAGGATTTATCTCCTTCAGGTTTGTGCAATTAGATAAGAGGTTAGTGAGTGTGTGAAGAGGCCAATTCTCACAGGTTGCAGCACTGGACCCCAAGGAAATTTCACAAGAAAATAGGAGGCTTGGAGGACAAAGGATAAGGTTTGTGAGAAGACTTTGACTGTCTATGAGCAAGAGAGGGATTGCAGAGAGAGCAGGATAGGTTGTGAGTTGATTCTTTCTATAATCCAGACTATATTTCCACTTGTATGATAATACAGAGTTGGGGTTTTACGCTGAGGCTTTCCCCGAGTAAATTCTTCTGTGTTATGTGTGATTGATTCCTTCTTATCAATTATATGTGTTCTTATTGATGTTGCTCATGCTCGATTAAGATTCTGCTAAATTGTTTTTAGAAGTAGATCAAGTGTTTTGCTTTAGTACATTGCATTACTAGGTGATCTACAGGTGAGAAATTTCTACATGGTATCAGAGCTAG